>CM068757.1:1720412-1825721 GCA_035084275.1 Hydrolagus colliei
TTAACCATTGAAAAAAAGTGTCGTTTGGAAGGGGAAAAAAAACTATTTGCAGGGTTTGAAATTATTTTGGTATGTGTGTGTGTGTTTAATATAGAAGGAACTTTGTATTCAACACTTCAATTGCTAAGTTTTTACATCAGTCATTCGGGTTGTCTGTCACACAATGTTAGTTCTTTTTGATAAGCGCTGAGTGCTTTTGGCGTTGATGCTTACATAGAATACATACATCCACACATACATACATCCAAACACCCACACACACACACACACACATATATATATATATTACATACACACATATACACATACACAGACTCCAGTGAATATTCACTCCTAAACTTAAGTGTGGATCAATATACATACATAATATATTATATGAATATCATATGATATAATATATATATATAGATAGATATATTCCTAGGCATCGTTGGGCTGTTCAGAAGAGGGATCTGGAGAGATTCTGACTGAGATGTATTGGCTGGGTCTTTGTGGAAGCCAGTTTTTTGGTATTAAAAGGCTGTAATTTTATCCACGCCGAATTCACACAAGGCTGAGATACATTTCGCCTCCTTCTTCCTTTGTATCAATTGGTGGCAGTTCGGGCTATTGTTCCTGCAGTGAGAGAGAGACAGAGACAGAGAGAGAGAGAGACAGACAGTCAGAAAAAAAAAAGTTCTTTTATTCTGTGCGCCGACTTCACCGACTAGGCTTTGCTACCAAATCTCACGATAGTGTCTGACTTCAAGTATTTTTTGTTTTGCCTCTCACCCCCCCACCCCCCCACCAACAAAAAAAAACAAATTCAGTCGCTTTTTTTCTTCTCCCAGCCACACACACACACACACAGACAGACATACACACACACACAGACAGACAAGACAGACAGACACACACACACACACAGACACTCACACAGTACTCCCGGCTCTATCTGAAAGCAGGAACGACCCAGAGAGAGAGAAAGAGAGAAGGAGAGAGAGAGAGAGAGAGAAACAGCAAGACAAGGCTCACACACATCGCTCCTCCTATAAACCCATAGCTGTTGGGACCCCCCCTATGTGTAGTTAGATATATTTTGGGGAGGGCTGCTGTCGTTGGCAGAATTTAAATCACTGTTTAATTCTCCACAGATAATGTTTTATCGACTGGACCACAGTGGACCCTAGCCTCAGCAACCCCCCCCCCCATCTCCTCTCCCCTCCCCTCCCCTCCACTCTCTCTCACACCCTCCCTCCCTCCTCCCTCCCTCACCTAACCCTCTCCCCCCTCTCTCTCTCTCTCTCTCTGAAGTCTTCTGCCCTGTGACAATTCCCCCCCCCGCCCCGTCTTTAATGGGATCCCTTGACCCAATTAATCCAGAGCTAATTGATCCACATTGGATTGTTAACCTGGCAGCCTTTGCACTATGCGACTATGTTGATCGTCCTGTGTGTGTTGCTCAGTTCTTGGATGTCGCGTTACAGCAGCCGCCCCCCCAGCCTCCGACACCGAATGGACCTTGCCTCCCACGCCGGAATGTGAGCCCAGAGCCCGGAGAGATGCTGGGGTAGAGGGGGGTCTACGAACACCTGGGAGGGGCGCCCCGGCGCCGCAGGCTGTACTGTGCCACCAAATATCATCTGCAGATACATCTCAACGCAAAATCGACGGCACATTGGAGAAAAACAGCGTCTTCAGTAAGTATCTATTAATATATATAGATGTATATATATATAGAGAGAGGGGGGGGGGGAGAGGGGTGGGTGGGGGGGGGGGGGGGAGATGGAAAGAGAGGGGGAGAGAGATGGAGAGAGGTAGAGAGAGATACAGGGAGGGAGATAGAGATACAGGGAGGGAGATAGAGATACAGGGAGGGAGATAGAGAGAGAGAGATAGGGAGATGGGGAGAAGGATATGAGATGGAAAGAGGGACGAGAGAGACAGAGAGAGAGAGGCAGAGAGAGAGAGGCAGAGAGAGAGAGAGAGGGAGATAGCGAATATAGAATGAGAGAGATAGAGATAGAAAAGAGAGATATAGATAGATAGATAGAGAGAGAGAGAGAGAGAGGAGTTCGCTTGTCTGAAGCGTGTGTGTTTTTTTGCAACAGTTAAGAGGTGGGGAGAACTTGGAATAGACCAGGCAGACTTTAGTCAGCTCCATCAGCTAGTTGTCTGTGGTCCGATGAAGCCAGTGTACAGTGTACAGTGTACAGTGCAGAGGCTGTAATATTGTAATTCACCTTTCTTCAATAGGGTTTTATTTCCAGGTTTGATGGCCACTGATGGGACAGTACAGACCAGTGAACATTGGGGGTGAAATCTTTAGTACCCAGTAACTAAGTTATCATTCGTATATATATGTGTGTGTATTATATAGATGTATAATATATTATATATGTATATATATATATATATAGGCAAGTCAGTATTGTTTGCAATCACTGCAAGGCACTGGGATTTGTTGGGCATTCCTTCTTTGCAGATGGCCTGAATAATAACAATTTTCGAAACCAGAGTCAAGGCTGAATACCAGGTTAAAGGGATCACTATTCGATTTCATTTTACACGTTTGGATCCAACTAAATACTAAAGCTTTAATGCCGCTGAAGCATTTATTTATGTGTGTGTGTGTGCGTGTGTGTTTGCCCTTAGCTACCGCTTTTTGTTTCATCAAAGACATGCTTTTTTTTTATTGCGGAAAGTGATTTTTTAAATATATATTAATATACAGGGAGAGGTGTCTGATACAAAGACTCTAATCGAGGCACTGAGAGAGCCCGAGAGGTATAAATTACGGTGTCGATCCCGTTGAATAGTAACACTAAACAATAATAATAATAATAATCCTTGCCCTTTGATATATAACGCCTGATCAACGTCTTCGAGACGTCTCAAAGCGCTTCGCAGAATAGACTGTAAAACGGTTCGACTGTATTATTTCTTCCCCCCTTATTTATAAAGCCAATGACAATCTTATTATAATTATATTATTATAATAAAAATTGGGAGCGAAACAACACATTCGAAGGTGTGTGTGTATATGTGTGTGTATGTATATATACATATATGTGTATATATGTGTTTGTGTGTATATATGTGTGTGTATATGTGTAATATGTATGTGTATTTATGTGTGTATATGCGTGTGCATATATGTGTGTGTGTATGTATCTATGTATGTGTGTATGTATGTATGTATGTGTGTGTGTGTATGTATGTATGTGTGTGCATATATGTGTGTGTGTATATATGTTTGTGTAAGTATATATATATATGTGTGTGTATATGTGTAATATATATGTGTATGTGTGTGTGTGTATATATGTGCGTGTGTATGTGTGTGTGTGTGTATATGTGTATATATATATATGTGTGTGTGTGTGTGTGTATATGTGTGTGTGTGTATATGTGTGTGTGTGTATATGTGTGTGTATATGTGTGTGTGTATGTGTGTGTGTGTATATATATGTGTGTATATGTGTGTGTGTGCGTGTATATGTGTGTGTGTGCGTGTATATGTGTGTGTGTGCGTGTATATGTGTGTATTAGAACATTTACAGGAATACCAGCCATTATCGCTGTAATCGATCCCCAAAAGAGACACCCAATTTTGGTCAACTCCAAAGTCAACCGGTCGGATGCCAGTCCCACTCCTCAGTTATAGTTGCACGTCCGGAAGTGATTTTACTAACACAGAACAAAACAAGAGGGGGAGAGATTTGGTCAGAGTTGGGGATCATTCCTGGAGGAATAAAGTAGTTTTTTTTTATTTCTTTCCCTCTCTCTCTCTCTCTCTCCCTCTCTCTCTTTCACACTCACTCAGTTACTCACTCACTCACTCACTCACTCACTCATTCATTCACTCACTCACTCACTCACTCACTCACTCACTCACTCACTCACTCACTTCACTCACTCACTCTCTGTCTCTCTCACAATGGGTAGTTCCAATCAGCTGTCACTTTGTGTAACCATCTCTCGGGAAGCCAAGCTATGGCTACATCCATTTGCAAGGATTTATTCCTTCCTAACACGCGTCAGTTGTACTGAAAAGCTCAGTTGACAGAGAGAGAGAGAGAGAGAAGGGAGGAGGGGGTGGGGGGGTAAGGAAGAAAAAAAAAGTGCTTTGAAACAATCCTAATTCGACGATGAGCCAAACTCGAATTTGTTTTCTTAAGACCACAAAGCGGTTTAAATGGTTTTAATTCCCCCAAACCTTTTGTGATGTGTGCATCTTATACCCCACCCCCCCCACCCATCCATCCATCCATCCTTACCCCTCTCTGCATACACACACACTCACACATACACCCACCCACCCTCCTGACCAGTTGAACTCATGCTTAACCTGAATCCTGGATGAATTGGAATCACAGGATAAATACTGTTGAACACGAGGGATTAGCTGAGGATATTTCTGGTACACGCGAGGAGGGGTAGAGAGTACAAACAGAGCAGAGAGACTATTTTAAATCGACCCACCGTTCAGGCATGTCTCACACTTCGGCTGTACAGTGTATAGCTCGACAAAGGGTCACCTTGTAAGATTTTCCCACCTGAATTATAATATATATATATGTGTGTGTGTATACACAGGGTGTAACGGTGGCTTTAAACTAGACATGAAAGAGATAAGAGTCTTTTTCTAGATGTGGGAACTGTCGAATAAAAAAAATTACACGCTGGGAACAGAAAAGATGTGAGCAAGTATTAAAAGGATTTCTCTCTCCTCCCCCCTCCCCCCCCCCCCCCCCCCCACACACACACACCAACAAAACTTTGAATAAGATAAGAATTATCTGAACACACTCTAGCATTTCTTGCCAGTGTTGGTTAAACCAAACCAATCGGTTTTTCCCAGTCTCCCTGCATTTAAAACAGATTTCTGGGGACCCACATTTTTTTTGGTAAAAAAAAGGTACTCTTAAGACTGTTTAAGGGATTAAAGTGAGTTCAATGTCAATCACTTTACCCTGAATTATTTATAATGAAACCTCTGATGTGTGGGTTGATGTTATGTGTGTTTTTTTGGGTGGGGGGGAGTTGCGGGGTGGTGGGGAGGGATGATGCAATTTTCTTTCTGATCTCTAGATCTATTGATTTAAGATTAGTATTAGAGACTTAGCAGGTGTTTTTCTGCCTGTGTCATTGTTACTGATGTCCCCCTTTTTAATGTCCCAATTCAAGATTAACTCTCTACAGCAGTATCTCCCTGTTGTTGTTAATGTTGTTGTTGTTATCTGTTCTCTGGATTGAATTTTTTTCTAAAGAAATCATTTGATTTTCCCCTTCAGGTATATTGGAAATAACAGCAGTTAACGTGGGAGTCGTGGCCATTAAGGGCTTGTTTTCTGGTAGATATTTGGCGATGAACAAACGTGGACGACTGTATGCCTCGGTGAGTTTTAGTTCAAGGTGAACCTTCTGTCATTTTTTTTGTGTTTTTTAAATTAAAAAAAGCGTGTTTTTGACTGTATAACAGAGGCGGTATCTATTAAGAAATCTCAGTCAATAGTAACAAGCCAATTGGGGGAGGGAATCGATTTATTGACTGATCTCTCTCTCTCTCTCTGTCTCAGACAAGAAATATACCCTTTATTTATACAGTTGAGTGAACGAAAAGATACCTCCTCATTCACTCCACTGTCTGACTGAACTCACTCTCTGTGGAGTCTCGCACATGTTCTATCCACTATGTACACAGAGCAAATGATAACGTCAAACATTCGGTTTACATTAGACAAAAAACGTCGAGAGAGAGAGAGAGAGATTGGGGGTGGGGGTTGGGGGGTGGAAACATGTACAGATTTTTAAGATGCCTGGAAAGTGGTCACAATAATGAATGGACATAAAAGAAATGAATTGAATTACAATAGTTCTCATTAATCCCCCCCCCCCCTCCTCCTACACCCTCCCCCCCCCCCCCCCAAAAAAAAGGTCACTATTTCAGACCCCCCCACCCTATTACTGCCTCAAATTAGCATTCTGTAGGATATATGTGTGTGTAGAGCCAAGCCATAGGGTACGATGTGAGCTGTAACATGCCTGGATAAATAATATACAAAGCCTACAATATTGCCCCCCCTCAAATATATATATATATATATATATATATATAAGGTTCACTCCAACATCGCCGATGGTTTGGCTAACACATCTGGTCGTCGTTGAAAGGAATATAAAAGCTGTAGCTCGAATACAACCTTGATTGGATTTATTGTTTGTTCGGAATTTTCCCAGGTTAGGGTTTGCGTGTATTTTTTTCCGACTTCTACTGTATTATTATTAATACGATGATTTGATTTACTGTGTGTGTGTGTTTGTGTGTGTTTTTATGACTTAATGCCATCCAAAACAAACATAACACATAATGCCACGTTGACAAGATCAATCGAGTATAAATGCATCTCCATCAGACTCTCTTCCTCTCCTTAGACAATATAGTGTGTTTTTTTCCCCCCTAAAGTGACACCTACAAAGCAATCCCAATTTGGTTTCATTATTCGACGACAGGATTATGTGTGTTTTAGTTTGGTTCAGATCAAATGCCTTGTGATACGGTGGGTTTGTTGTCTATGATGAGAGGGATGATGGATCCAGAGAAAGTATAATTTGCTGATCTCTCAATGGACCTGTTAATATTTTACTAGCAACACTCAATGTATGTTTTGCTCCATCCAGCAATTTCTCATGTTCATATTGATGTATCCGAGAAAAGTAGAGCAATGGTTTTCAAATGAGAATTTTTCAAATTTAATCACCTGGCACATGATATTGTGGTTCTGCCTATTTGTGTCTTTTTAAAAAAAAAAAAAAATTAAAGTGGTTATTAGGAAAGTGGTTATTTAAAGTCCACTTCTATCCAATTTCATAGATCACGACCTTAACTCGTGAAAAATGATTGCTTAATGGAGCCATCAAATCACAGTCGTACACACGAGAAACCTCCCACTTGAGATTACCCTTTAAAATAAATTTTGTATATAGCAGCAAATATTTTACTCACTTTTTTAAAAAAAAATCACTGCCAGCCAACTCCCACCAGCAAAGCTGCACCTTAACAGCAATGCGTTGCACTCTCACTCTCACACAAAGCCAACACTAGTGTTCTGTAAATGTGTAACTTGCTTAGTTAGGGTTAGTTAGGTAATCCATTCAGCACCTTTGGGGTTAACCATGGGCACTCAACTTGCATTTGACACTGGGTCCCTCCATTTGGAGACATTAACACAGACCACAGAAACTATGAGACATTAAAACCCTAATGACAGTTTAACAAGCATTACATTAAAAACATCACACTGATCCTCCTTGTAACTACACCAGCCTTTTTTTTTTGCCTCCCCACCACCCCCTCCCCCACACACACACACTTCCTACCCTGAAAAATGCATTAATTACCAAATTAAAATCATTGGAACAATGTACTTACCATTATTTTATATTTCCTCTTGCCATTGTTTTATACCATACAAACACACGCTTCATAAACTGGGATGACACGTGTATGATACATAGGTGTTAAAACTGGATAGAATATAAAATTTCACAAATTATAGTCGGTATATATTGCCGTCAGAGGAGTGACCCCAAAAACCTGACAGCAACAATCACAGTCAGTGTGATAAACATTCTTTGGAGACTGTTGTGTCTGTACTGTTCAATACTGCATTGTATTAGATAACTAACTATATTGTTCCCCTTTTAATAGTTTTTTAAAGCAAAAATGCTAAACTGTTATGACAAAGCAGGTAGACTGCTTCTGGTAAAAGACTGGTAAACACTTAACTTAGTTGACTTGGTTGGTGAGTAGTTTTGCATTGCAAACTGAAAAGGTGGGGGGGGACAACGTTTTTAGATGAGCTCAAATTGTTTCCCTCAAAAAAAGTAGCTTTAATAATAATAATACTAATAGTACAGTATTAGTCATAATAATAGAGTACAAAAACTATGATACATTAAACCAAATTACATTGACCCAACATTGAGAGGGTGATTGGGAAAACAGGTGTCAAATCTAACTGTGTTGTGTGTGATTTCTTTTTAAACCTGTTGTTGCAGGACGCCTATAATCCCGAGTGTGAGTTCATCGAAAGGATTCACGAACTGGGGTACAACACGTACGCTTCCCGAGCCTACAAGACACTGCCGAACGCGGCGGGGACCAAACGCAAGCGGAACGGCGAGAGACTGTGGTACGTGTCCATCAACGGCAAAGGGCGACCCAGGAGAGGATTCAAAACCCGCAGGACTCAAAAATCTTCCCTCTTCTTGCCGAGGGTGTTGGACAGCAAAGATCACGAGATGGTTCGGTTATTCCACACGAGTTCCAAATACCGAGAGAATCTCCTCAAGCCTCCGAGCAAGTCGGAGAGAAAGAGACCAGCCCAGTAATTATTTCCTACTGCCATTAACTTAATAGACGTTTGGACAAACCGACGACACTGTTGGCGTTCTTCTCTCCAGCTGGACTGATATTATTTTTTTCGGGGAGGGGTGGGGGGGGGGGGGGGGGCGGGGAGGGAGGGAGGGAGGGAAAAAAATAGGACAGAATTTATTTGTAGAATGATATACTTGTACTCTAGTATTGCCGGTTAAAAGCTATCTGTGAAATAATTAATGTAAATATGTAAATTAATTTTTTTTAACTGTAATTGTTGTCACTATTTTAAACCCTACACACCAACCTCAATGTCTTACTGCAAACCTAGTAGGGACTTCCAGTAGTCTGTCTGTGCCATGTTCTATTTTTGTATCTATCCTTTTGCACAAGAGGAAAATACAATGGATTAGTATTGCACTTTTCTGCAAAGTATTCGACCCCCTCCCTACCCACCCATTCCCCCAACCCCTCCTCTCCCCCCATTTGCATTTTATGCAACTATATTTAACTTGTATCACACATCAGGGCTGGTTGGCTTGATCACTTGAATGTGAGATCACTTGATTGAAAGGGAATACTCAATCAGAGTTTAAGAAGCAAGTTCATTTGCTCTGTGAAAAATAACTAATTCTCCTAACTATGTACCGTCTACACACAATGTTAACACTGTGACTGTAAGTGATGTAAAATAGATCATAATGATGTATGTTTAGGTTATAGCCAAAGTCTCGTTACCAATAACACAAGATAAGACCAGACAGACAGCATTTTGAATCTTGTTTATTGATGTGATTCATTTTGAGAGTTAGATGGCTTTGCTTAAAGAATTTGATCAGATTGGGAGATAGTTCCACATGTTTTAGGGTGAACGCATTGTATGTATACCTTCAGTCGATTGTTATTGTTTAGAAACGTATTACCCTTGGGCAATAGACTTGCAACATGACCGATAATGTGGAAAGATGTCACGAAACGTTATTTACCATTGCACTGACGTATTTTACTAGGAGCAAAATAATTAATCCTTGAATTCGATCAGTTCAAAATGGACAATTAGGTCTCCCCCTTGTTACACGCAGACTAATTCTCACACAACACAACACACTTGGCAAACTATTCATCTTGTTTTCATTTGTCAACACTTTCTCAGAAAGTTGAAGTGCTAGTCCTTGTCGAGAAGGGGAAAAACTTTCGAATGAATTCCTTTCTGTTGAGCGGACACGATTGTGGGTGAAGTTATATACTTCTGCCAGATAGGCAGACAGAACATTGAATTATAAGTGAAATATTCCGAAAATTGATCGTTTCGCCGTCACTTCTAAATAAATAAAAATCCTTTATCATTTTATAAATCTTCATATGGAAATCGCGCCGTTGTTCAAGTGGAAATCCGAATCCTACACGCAAAGTCCTATTCATTTGATAGTTCAACACCAGCAACTCTCTAACACATCACCCCAAGGAAACACAAGTAACATTTACAATTACATATCTTTTCACATGCATAGAGTCTGGGGTGCAGGGGTGGTGGTGGAGGGAAGAAACAAAAGCACTTGATATTTAAGGAGGCATTTTGTGGTAAAGTTTCTACTGTTATCACGAGGATATCTTCGTTGCTATTATATTTTATTGCCACTCTTGGTTACATGGTTGAGCCAATCATTCCCCTTTCAAACGTTCTAATGTTGGACACCATGATATCGATGTAAACGTATTGGTCTCATTAAGACCCAAAGAACAAAAACCACCCATCTTCAGAGCTTTTCAGTTGAAAGTGGGGAGATTTCTTCCCTGATTCTGTTTTGTCTGGGAAAAAAACATACAATTCAGGATCGTTCTGCTTTTTTCGTAGTAGCCAACAGTTTAAAGTCATAGAATTACAAATAATAATCATCATTACATTCTATGCAGCGCCTTATCAAGTTGAAACGTCTTAAAATGCTCCATAGTTTTCCACCAAGTGTAGTGACTGTGTATTTGTGGGTGATAGTAAGAGTTCTAGGCAGTAGTGGAGCTCCTGTAGCTCAGTGATTAGAGCACTCGTCTTACAAGCGTGAGACCTGTGTTCAAATCCAGGCAGGTCAGGGCGAAACCTTGGGCAAGTTTCCTTGCTCCACATGCCTAATAATAATCCACCCCATTAAAAAAAACACAAGTTTAAAAAATTGGTAATTTCAGTCCATGACTGTTTGTGGGGACGCTGCTGTGCGCAATTGGCTGCCGCGTTTCGCCTACAAATATACAGTCAATTCACTTTACAGTATATTCTGTGAAGCGCTTTGAGACGTCGATAAGATGTGAAAAGCGCTACATCAAATGCAAGGATTATTATTATTATAGTACATTGGTTCAACTCCCCCACCTATTCACATTTTCCAAAAGATTCCTTGAACCCATCTAACTCATCATTTAATACCCACCGAATCCTTTGATTGTACAGGAACCCTGTTTAGTTCCTTTCTACAAATCCTTTAATGGTTCCTAGTTCCCAATGGAACATTACAGACTGAATGCGTTCAATGTATGTATGGAGCGTGGTCATTGGTTGGGTGTGGGGGGAATCAATGCTTCTGGGTCTGATTGAAATAATGCAATTCTGTAATTACCAACAAATTTATGTAAATTGATGGACTGGGTCATTTTTTTTCCCCCCATTAAATCGTTAACTTGAAACTCATGGCCATCGCACTGAGTCAAGGGAATGCTAAACGAAACCAGATGTGTCTCACCTCAGGCTTGCTACCTTGGTTTTGGACAGCCGCTTGGTATTTTTATTGCAATATTATCATTCGAGGGCAATTTATAACAACAACAATAATAACATCAACAACTCTGATTTGAATCTAAAGTGCCAATTTCATCAGGCGATGCCTTCATCATTGTGTGGTGGTTCAATACCCAATTAATACGATCACATTAGTTTCTTGCCTTGCAATCTACTCGTATCATGGCTTAATTACAGGACCTTTCAGCAAAAGACACATGCGTAATTTATGCCAGACAATGTCTTATTTCTACTACACCTTCAGTCATGGACACAGATAGACATTGCAGTTGTCGGAAGATGACAGGAAGAAGAATAAGGCTTTAGGCTTGGTTCATAAGTGCGTTGTGTATTGATTAGGTACAGGGTGTCTAAGACAACTATGATGAGATCTAGATGTTGATTAGAAACAACCATTAAAGCCTGAGAAATATACTACTGTATTCTGATACCTACCCTACATATGCCAAAAGGTTCAACTGCATTGGGCTGCGAAAGAAGGTTTGTGAGAGAGAGAGATTTGCGTTTGGATTTTTAGATGAATCACTAAACATTCTGTGTGCAGATATGACTTTAGTTGTTGCTTTGCTCGTTGTGTGAGAATCAGTAGCTGAATGCGATTTGGTGTAGTGACCAACAGATGTGTACAAGATGTGTTTTTTTCTCATGTTTCTCCCAACAGAGAGTGGATTTCAGTTTGTTGTTAAATACACGATTGGTGGTGATCTTCGATTGGGTTTTAAGTATAATTTGCAATGAGCTAAGTTTGATATTGCTGGAGTTGACCAAAGAGAAAGGCTATCGACCATCCTCTCCTGAAGCAACTGAAGTAATAATAAGAAGAATTATTAATAATAAGAATTATTATTATAAACTATATCGCTATAAAATAATGATTCGCTCAAACTAGGATGGATGTTAAACCTTTAACTAGCGTGATTGTACAATAATACAAGTGAAACATAGCAACGACATAGCGCCTTGGGATGTCCTCTCGACGTGAAAGGCGCTATATAAATGTAAGTTTTGTTTGTTGTTTGTTTGTTTTTAAATTAAAATGTTAACTGATTTGTGATCAGTAAAATAAGATAAGAACTTTAGGGGGAAATGATTTCCTCGCCAGAGTGTTCATTTTACTAGTGTGATCAATGTGAAGTGCCTCTGATAGCGCTACCTATCTCTCTCTCTCCACCGCCACCCCCACCACCACCCACACTCTATATTTCCTTCTTATTTCTCTATCTATCTATGTACTCAAGATATTTTGGGTTGCCTGCCTGAAGAACCTCGGGGTTAGTTCCCACAAGATTTACTTAGTCTCCCATCAACGTTATCCTACTTTTAATTGAAACTAAGGAGAGCAAAATGAAAATGCGCCATTTTCAAACCGAACTGGTTGACACACTGTTCAGCAATTCAATAAAAGTTGGGGCTGAACTCGGAACTGTTCAAAGCTACCCCAAAAAGATAGGCTGGTTCAAAAGACACAGTCATGGGGTCAGATTAATGAGTCTATCTTACTTTCAATGGAAGTCTGTGGAGCTGAGGAGTAGCATACAACATATAACCTTGGGGGGGAAAAAATAAAGAGACCTCCCTCCCACAAGGCAGGGTGTGACTGGGGCTCACACTGAACACCGATTGTATGGATCTTCTCTTGTGTTGCTTCCTGTGGGTGTTTTTGTTAAAAAAAAGCTAATCAGAAGGCTTCATATCTTTGCATTAACCTGAATCCTGCAGTCATTGTGTCTTGTTGATCAGTGATTTTTTTAGAACGTCATCCACTGTCACATTGTGGTGGACGGGGTGGGGGGGGTGGAGGGGGTTGGGGGGAAGGCGTTATCTTTTAATACTTTAGTATTACACACTTAATACATTTTAACATTACACCCTTCGGAAAATTTGCAGCCACCTTTTCTCTCCCCCACTCCCTCCCTCCCTCCCTCCCCCCCCACCCACCAACCCCTACATCCGCAATCATGGATTCACACATCAATTTTTTTTTTTGTATTTACATTTGCATTTTCACACAGTTTTGAAACGGTAAGAGCAAAGTTCACTTACACAAGTAGTAAAGTGATTTTAAAGAGACGCCCAGGCGAGCATTTCTGTCAGGGCATATATAATATATTGCTTGGAGTCAGTCTCAATTGTGAGTGGAATATAAAAATAAAACACTCGCTAGGGTATAAGATGGAATATTTCTATCAATGTTATATCACCTATTGCTCCATTTCCTCTGTTGTAATTCCACTGAGCAATAAGGATGAGGCAAGCACTAATAGAAGCACAATGGAGAACAAACAGAGGGGGAAATCAATCCTTAATTCACGTCATTCGAGTGCCTCCCAGGCAATAAAGAACATCCGACCTGATTAGATGTAGAGGATGCAAATATTTATTCAACTCCAAGACATAATTTATTAATGAGCATATTCCTGGCAAAGGGTAGTTATTGTCATTGCATATGTTAAACCATCATTTCAATGCTAGTATGCACTGAAAAGTTAACTGGACACCAATCACTTTTTACAATAGCATTCTGAAAAGGGAAAGTCACTTAGGGCCATAACCACTTACAAATTTGGTGATGTGTAGAGTTAGTAACCCTTCCACATCTGCTGCACATAAGACCTCATTCTGGTTCCACCCTCTCCACCCTTCGTTGGTGGAAGGAAGCAAATTATACCACCAATGTAGACTAGCACAAACACTCAAAGCTTATTGGGTGGCTTGGCAGATAGCAGCCCTGTGCAGCAAATCAAGCCATATGGTCCTCGAGGTTGGCATATTTGAATACAGCAGAGATCTGCTAAGTTAGGAGATGTTAGATAGACCAGTAGATTTATGAAGGGGTGGAATGGCTATGGAAGGGAACAAGCTCGATAGACTGAACAGTCTTTTCTGTTCCATATTTTTAGGCACCTTTAAATTGCCTCTATTATCTTGAGAACCCAACCTGTCTCAAAGCCTATTTGTTAGTGGTTGACTTAAACAAGCATAGCAAATTCCCCAGCAGAATATTATTTCTTTCCACTACATTTGAGTGCAAACAAAACATTGACTAAGACTCTGAAAGACCATTCCCAATCTCCCACTTATGAATATTTGGGATTTGGGTGGGTGGGTACCATATAAGTTTCCTTAGATGAAGCGAAAGGGGAAGAGAGTTATCTTGAAAACTATTCGTTCTACCACTTCGCGACCTCTCTCGCACCCAGGGTCAAATTTCCCCTTTGGCTCTGAAGCTTTGCTCTTTGGCTACCATGCTGGGAAAAATAATCAGACTCTAGCGGTTCTGTTTGGCATTGTCTGATAGGCCTTTATAACAGCAATCAGGAGCTGATTTAACCTATTATATTCGTTTGCCACTGTAAATATTGTAATTGTGCAGCTTTTCACTGGCCAAAACTTCCTGAGTGTGTTCCCAGATGTAGAAGGCCATAAACAATCCCAGCGTTTAGATTGCAAAGTATACAGAAGAGGCTTTACTCTGGAATTGCTGCTGCTGTAGACTTGCCTGTTTATACCGCAGGCCTAAATCCACAATGCCAGAAACATCCTTCATTTTTGTTTTAAACGTATTATCGCCTGACCTCCTAGTAACTCAGTTGGCATGTGCCAACCGAAGGACGTTTTAAAGCGCGAGGTCCAGGGAACAATTTCTCTCTCCATTACCAAACTCCGCACGCCAATCATCCTAGTCCTTGCCGGGCTCCACTGGCTCCCTATTGCACAGTGGATCCATTTCAAGATCCTCACAGTGACTTGCAAATGAATTCTTGCCCCAGCGCCTCTCTACTGTGTGAAGGGCGCTATATAAATGCAAGTTGTTGTCGTAGAGCAGATTGGTCTAAACTAAAGAGTTAAAATGCCTGGAGTTGTACTCTGGTGTGTGTAGAGCATTGTATAACAGGAAGAGGATTATTACAGTCCCTTTGTGGCAAACTACAACATAACATTGTTTGTATTTGGAGTGGGTTTACCAGATCAGTGACTGTACAGTGGATTGATTATTAGTACATATAGAAGGTAATGCACCTGAGATTCTTGAAGTTCAGTGGTCCTTTCACACATGTGAAAGACCTATTTAAAGCTTGTGAATGCCAGAAGTGTTCATTGACGATAATATAACCAAGAAAATTGTGTACGTAAGTGAAAGGAGGCTGTTTTCAATAACTTTCATTGAATGATTTTGTTTATTCTGCATTCTTTTTGAAAAGGTGAAGGAGTACCTTGTTTTCCTAGAGTTGGTAGGTAAAGGGTTAGTTTCTGCTTCTATTGAAGCAAAATAATAGCTTGAATGATAAAATTACTACTTGTGCCAAAGGGACAAAAATATAATTCGGATTAACATGGAACAATAATCCCTGCATTCGAAGTGACAATTTATCACGATGGCAAGATGCCCCAAAACACTTCACAGGAATATGTGCTGCAAAATATATTTGTTGTGTGTTGATGCAGGAATATATGGAAGTCAATTTGTGGACAATAATGACTCTCAAACAGCCGTGAAGTGATTTGACCAAACTTATCTTAGGAATTGTTGACTAGGACTCTGAGAGGAACTCCCTTTTTTTCAGAAATAATACTTAGAAAAACCATTTGCTTTTTCATGCTTGTAGTACTTTTATTTTCATCCCACTCACATGCCTATAATGCATATGTTTTCATCCACTAAAACACAATGAGATGCCATTTGGATTTGATTTTCTTTGCATTGCTTAATGCCTTTTTGCCTTTCTGTTTAACACAACTGAGGGACTGTCAACGGCCCTTGAGGCACTTGAGGCACACAGAGCACATCTGCCCACCATTACTCAACACAAACATGCTACTAAAACCGCATTCTCTGCTCCTGCTACCAAGCTCAGACACACCACTTACCCCTCGCTTCCTCCATTAACTTCTATCAAGCCTGGATACTTACCCTTTCTCCATTCATATTACCCAGGCATAACTCACTGCTTTATTAATGTTATGCAGTCAAAGCAACCGTTAAGCTTCTTCTCGATTCCCTACTGCCACTGTTTGATTTCCTTCATAAACAGTAGCTAGGCCCAGAGATAGTCATTCTCCTTGATATATCGTACCTTTCACTCTCAACCAAAACTTCTCATGCTAACAGATTATGTTAATTTATCAAGAGACTGGCATCAAAATTCAATTGTACCTCCATCCCTTCTGATTAGTTTGGGCAAACTTATTTGTTTGACAAGATGTCCTTTACAATAATAATAATCCTTGCATTTTTAAACACTGATATTATTTTATTCAGCCAGCAGAACAAAAGCTGGAAAACACTGTTTCAACATTACTGATGTGTACAGCTTTGGTTTTATCAGCACATTAACATGTACTGGATACATCAATACATCCCTCACATCAATGAGACCTTACACAATTTAACATGACAGTTAGAATATCAAATTCATAGAATAATTTGCCGGAAGGCCTTGTCAATCTGAAACGAGCACATCACAACCATTGTAGAGAAAGGGCCAGATTAGAGTCTCGTAGATGGCAATGGGAATGTGAGTGTAGTGCAAATTGTAACAAGGAGATTTTTGATAGACCCAAGGATGTGAGCTTCACATCAAAGCTTTACTATGATGATTATGTTTTTCAAACAGTGCAAAATAACCGTGCAGTAAAAGTTGCAATAGACTCGCGCTTTCTCGTCCCCTGCCAGTGACGTTATGAATTGGCTGCCAGTTATATACAGGAATATCTGGCTTGCAGTTTAAAATCTCCTCCTAACATTGCTCCTTTAAATACTAAAGACTTCTGTCCGCAGAGGTGTCATTGGTTCATCATTATGGAAGGCACACAGCAAGAGGGCTGGGAAGGAGGAGGCAGAAATTAGCTCCAGAGGGGCTAATAAAACAATATAATTTACTGTATCCCATATGGTCTAGTTTCTGAAGACCCCTTTCTTCCTTCCCCCTCCTCCCCGGCTGAAAGCAACAGGAAGGATGTGTGGTGCAGTACATTTCTTGATTCTTTCCTGTTGTAAATGCTGGCTTACAAGATACAAGTTAGTGGTTTACATGATGATTAAGATGAGGAATTCATAACAGTTTGATATTCCTTCAAAACTGGTCGGGCAAATGCCGAACGAAACTAAAAAAAATGAAAAATGAAAGGGTGGGTACATTTTGAGGAAAGGATCATAGCAGTTCTGTGTAAGAGGGAAGGTTCCTTTATAATTGTAAAATAATATGACTGACTCTCTCTCTCTCTGCAGAGTGACGGAGCCCCATTGGTTGCAGTATATCAGGCTCTCAGTTTGCAGCTATTAATAATCATCTTTGCATTTGATATAGTGCCTTTCACGTCTTATCGACGTCTCAAAGCGCTTCACAGGAAATACTGTAAAGTGTAAATTGAAAATTACCAATTTTTATTATTGTGGGGTTTTTTGGGGACAGATTATTATTAGGCATACGGAGTAAGGAAACATGCCCAAGGTTTTGCCCTGATCTGCCTGGATTCTGATTATCCTTATTCTGGATAACTGGGTTCAAACAACTCACCCCCATTTACTTATTTTCAGTACATACTGGGTGGCCACCAACATTGACTACACTTGCGAAATGGAGAGTCCTCTCCGGGAATGCTCCCATTTCCCCCAAGACATTAACGTGTTAATGGAAGCATAAGTGTGGTGGAGTGAGTTGGCGCACATTATGTCATGTTGTTCACCAGAGAACAGGAAATGCTGCGCAACAACAACAACACCAAATTGCATTTATAAAGCATCGTTCAAGCGATTATATCCCTACTAACAATTTAATTAATTTCATTTCAGTAAAAAAAATTAGAGTAGTGCACATCTTAAACTTAAAGCTCATTTATTCCCCCTGCACCAATTTGACTCATAGCCAATAACACAGCAGTATGGAATCACCATACACACCATACTGTGTGACACACAATTTCACATCAATATAGAGTTCCGCTAACCAACATCATGTAGAAAGTACTTATCATTTGCTTTGAAAAGCGCCAAGAGTTTAACTGAAAATGTCATGCTTAAAAATTCATTTCCACACTGACTGCACTATAACTCCTGCCTCGTGTGTGAAACCTACGTGACGTAAGACCATTTCCCTAAGCTAACACAAATAATCCTTGCATTTGTTACAGAGCCTTATGCCGTTCTCCGAGACATTTCAAAGTGCGTCACAGAATATATTGTAAAGTGGATCGACTGTATTTTGTGGGTGAAATGTGATCGTCAATTGATAGTCACGGAGAGCTTGTCTAAATTGGATACCGAGCTCCTTAAACCGTAGCTGTAATGCAAAGTTTCAATTGATTCAACCCCAAACAAAACTGTTGAAACTGCAGTTCAGGGAACAGAGGTTTTATTTATTTGGTGTTTTATCTAAAAAGTGAGTATTGTACACTCTGCCAAAAATCAACTTTTGTTTAGCTCCTAATTATGGTGCATTTCCTCTTTATTTACACTGTGAATCTGTCTAGGTTAACAAAATCTGATAGACACCAGTTAGGCAAGAAAGCATCAGAAATTAGTATAAACGATAAATTGGCTGCCGCGTTTCACCCACAAAATATACAGTCAATTCACTTTTACGGTATATTTTGTGAAGCACTTTGAGACATCTTGAAGACGTGATAAGGCTTTGCATCAAAATGCAATGATTATTATAAATGAAACAGAGAATGCGTTAAACATTTGTATCAATTCTTGAATGAGTCTGTAAGAAAAAAAAATACAATTAAAGCGAAAACGGACACAAACAAAATGTGGTCTGCAATAGCTATTAATACAACCTTGAAATATATATATTTCACATTATGTTTTAAATCCTGTAAATGAAATATTAAAAATTACAAAACTGTTAATGATGTCAGTCTTGGCAAGTCAATTCACAATGTATAGAAAAAGACTCTGAGCTACACCCTATTTACAGAATGGTATTACTATTCTCTATTATCCATATTTAGAGAGAGTATCTTTTCAGTCTGTGCCTGCAAACCCCACTTTAAATGTAGTAGTACTAATGCGGCCATTATTCAATTCTGAATCACAAAGCGAAACCAAATAGCTTTGGAGCTTCAAGGAATTTCACAGTTTTCAGAAACCATCATTCAATGTTGAATTATTGGTAGCGAGTTTGAAATCCAAGCTTTAAATAAGGTACGTGCAATAAGCTGCAACGTAAAATACTTGTCCGACTGTATAATTAGTTTTTCTTAAAATACTATCTGGTATTCATGTCAATAGGAATTGGGATGTCATGAGATACTGCGACAACACCACCAGACAATAAAGACACAAAATTCTATTCACAATTTTTTAAGGGACCTTCTTTCAGTATAAAACATCTATCACCTCAAGTGCTTTGCGTTTTATTCTTTTAACCAATTCCTGGTGCAAAGTGTAATTCCTAGTGATCGAGCACCCACAGACCACCGCAGCGAACAATGTTTTAGCAAAGGCCAATGAGGTCCAGTGATGTCATTGCCACATCTTGTCAGTGAAGATGCCTTTAGGGAACAGTTGGTTTTGTAACTTGGTCGTAATACAAGCAGGGCAAAATGTTGATCTGCTGCCAGCTACTGTTCAGTGCAAGATTATTCTTCGCAGCCAGCTAAAGAAGCAAAGACTGCGGCATCCCTGAGGGAATCCCACCTTACATTGAAAGTATTCCTCCACATTAATATTGAACCTGTAAAGCCATATACAGTCAAGCAATAGTTATTTTAATGTAAATTTTCTAAGTAAGTGAATTATTCCAATTTATTATTTTATGGTCCACCTGAACTCATGACTTTTGCTGCCGCAAGGGCCACCTACTCCCATCCGCAACGTCCTTTTTCATTGACCTTTAAGAGGTGTGAGACACTACCTAGGTTTCACTACCTCTTTGAATTTTCTCTCTCCCTACCCAGACATGAAGAGGCAACAAACACTCAGCCCAGCTCAGATCAAGATCTCGAGAATTGTCTTTTTAATGATATTCTTGAAAAGTGCCCGAGTGACATCTATCAGGGCAAGTTTCCTTATATATCTGATAATAATCCCTTGAATAAAAAAGTTCATTTCACTCTACGACTATTTGTGGGGATACTGCTGTGCACAATTGGCTGCTGGGTTTTGCCCACAATGATACAGACAATTCACTTGACAGTATATTCTGTGAAGCGCTTTGAGACATCTAGAAGACGTGAAAAAGTGCTATATCAAATGCAAGGATTATTATCATTATTATTAGAGCTTTCTTGGCCATGTTATGACACGTTCCATTCTACAGTACCCACTAATCAACTAGGTGTGAACTCCCAAGTCATGTTTTCTCCTATTTGAGGAAAGGAACCTGTCTACTGTGTGCTAAATTATTCTATGAACGCTTGTGAAATAATATAAAGTGGCATTATGCTGGGGTGAAGAATGACTGACTTGTCAATGGATATATCTGGCCGTGTCCGAGAATAGATCTCAGTTATCATAACAGACATAAGTTGGTAACCTCTCTCTCTCGATACTGTGCGAGGTTGGAATCTGAAAATTGTAAAATTCTCATATTGTCTCTAGAGCTATGCCCTGCGCTGCCTCGCCCTGCATTGCTCAGCAGAAAGTGAGAAAAACGGATTCAACAAGAATGAAAAGTTCACACAAGGCACGTTCCTCTTTGCAGAACAGTAAAATCTTACTAAAACCTCAACCGTTCTTGTTCTGAAATGATCCACTAGAGGGGATCAGTGCAAGCAAGGTCTGTGATCACTTCTTCATTTGATACCTTCGTGGAGTCTCCATATAACATTTACACAGAGCTGTAGAGGAAAGTGGCTTTAAGTTTTCATATAATAATGAATTGTATTTTGTGATACGGGGGCCATTTGTTTCATAATATGTCTTGTTAAGTCTGAGCTATAATATAAAATGTTTTCCGTGATTATAGAATTGAGTCTGATTTTATTGTAATTAAAAAAAATTTTTTTAATGCAATGTGTCAATTGCATTTCAGATTCTAATATCAGGAAGATATTAATTGAGCTGTTTGTGTTCAGTGAAGAGTGTTAGAATTATGGATTGGTAAAAATATTCACAAGTCAAAACAATAAAAGCTTCTCCAGGCCTTTTCGAAAACACCTTTATCTTCTAAAATCTTTGCCATGAAAGATCCTGAGTAACAGTAGCTAAAGCATTCATTGTGGATATTTATATTGGCACCTCATCAGTGTAACTCACTGCAGACAAACAAACAGTTAATACACAGAGGTATGGGATGCTTGATAGGAACAGGTGTGATACCATGTTTATCGCATGAGTGAAGCACTCATAACTCATGAATGAGTTATGTAGTCTTGCCTTACTTACTTGAATAAACACCTGTTACCATCAAGTACTGTGTTTGTATGGCTCATTTTGTGATTTTTTATGCTTTTCCGAAACGCTGTTGAACTGCTTTGTGGTTTGCTCGTATCAGTTTGCACTGAAAAATATCTAATATTCATCTGTGGAGCCTGAGACTTTTTATACTTGCAAACATTTTGTGTAGGAGCGGATAATTATGAGACCCGTGTTTTGCTTTATTTAAATCCCCTCACATTTCAATTCAACCCATTTGTGAATAGAAACACTTTATTGAACATGGCTTTATGAGTGGTGGTATTAATAGTTTCAAACTCATTATTGCTATGTTTCAGTACTTTGAGTGGCTCTCAAGCGAATAATCAAATCCATTTTCAAAGTTTACCCATTCTTGTTCACTGGTCTGGCTTTCTCTGACACGGAGACAATTATCTTGGTAAGATTTTTTTACCATAGAGGAACCAGAAAGAAAATATCAAAAAGACACACACGTCATCTCAATCCATTTTGTGAAAAACGAATTGGAGTGTTATGCAAACAACAACAGCAAAATTACATTTGCAGAATGATAAAGGTTATGCTAATTATATTTTTTCCAGCCTTATATGTTACTGACACTTCAAAATTACATCCATTTCAATACTTTAAACAGCCTTAAGTCCAACCTTCCTTGAGAATTAAATATAAAATTCTACTCTAATGATAACCTTAACTTCAACAATGAATGATTCACACCATTGAATTTGCATATACTGTAATGTTCAATCTGACTGTTGGAGTTGGTTGTTTAGTTTCACTTTTAGTCTCTGAGCTTCAATTGCCTGATTATATGAATCATTCCCTCCCCCACAAAATTCCCCCCTGTTTGCATTTTTGAGTTGACGGTTTCGTGATGGTACTTCAGACTAATAAAGATTTCTAAGCGTTGAGATAAATTCTATTGTTGTAACATTCTTTCAGACATCCAGTTATTTTAGTTTTAGTTTGCCAAGCCTAGTAATATATACAGCAGTTACAACAACAACAACTTCAATTTATATAGTGCCCTCCACGCCGGGCGGCTTAGAGCACTTCACAATAGCGGATCCCGGGACTGAGCCAGGGGCAGGGGTAGAAAGGTGACCAGAGGCACGGTCGAAGAGAATTTATGGCTGTGTTATATTATTGTTCCCTTTTTCCTGAGGTACAAGATGGGATTTGTCGCGTTAGTTTATTCCGGCTATATTTTTGCCCATTGTCCATTTCATACATCACCACCACCATTTCTGGTGTTACCAGCTTTGTCCTTCACTAGATGTTTGCCTCAACTGTATTTGAGGAGACCCTGGATCATATCCACCCAACTTTCTGTACCTCTGTCTTTATTCCTCTCTCCCTCACAACAGTAATAGTATGTATGCCCTTTGCCTTTACCCACCATCCCATTTGCCAGTCGCCTTCTGGAACATTTCATCCCAACCCCATTGCTTGCCTTCTCCATCCATCTCCCTCCTCCCTCGACCACCAAAAGCGTGGTCGAAATAGTAAAGCCTTCAGGCGCAACCTGAAAATAGGAAAGGAGGGGGCGAGGCCCTCGAAGGGAGTGAGGAAGAGATTTCCAGAGCCTCGAGGCGTAGTGGCTGAAGGCACGGCCGCAGATGGTGGAACAGAGGATTCGGGGGACAAGGAAGAGGCCAGACCCAGTAGAGCGAAGGCAATAAGACTAATATTTAATATTTGAAAAGAGCTGAGGGGATATATAGCAGCTCTCCTCTAACTTAAAAAGCTACCCTCAGTTTGTAAGCTGGTAAGTAGAGCTGTGTTATCCATTGAGAATATCAAGCAGCTGCAAGCCGAATGCATTCCAATGGTACAGTGATAGTATATCCAACATATATACAGAGGAATACGTCAAACAAACCCATGCTAAAGTTACCGAATATAAATCGAATTGCAATTGTGGAAAAATTGAGTAGGTCAATTGTATTTGGGGATCATTTGTTTTTTACATGTACCCGTGACGCCATTGCCAAATATTTGGCTACTTTGGGTTTTGCTGGATACAGCTCAAGTTAACACATTAAGACATAAATAATAATGTAACAGGAACTTGTTCAGCTTGGGGGAAAAAAAAACTAAATGTATAAAAGGGAACAATACTAGTTATTGGGTGAGAATAATACTGAGAATAATGAACCTGCCCGCCCCCTCCGCTCAGCGGGCTCCGGCTTCCTGGCCTCCTTCAAGTCCTGCCTCAAAACTCTCCTCTTCGATGGTCCCATTGGCAACTCCTAATCCCCCCCCCCCCCCACTTCCCTCCTCTGTCAATGTTCTCTGGTTGTCACAGAATGTTTAATATCATATTTGCCTATTACCTCCCCCACCCTCCCTTCCCAGTTGTGATGCCTCACTTTAATTTGGTAGAACAATGGTTGCACATCACCTTTAAAATATCCTTAACATCTGGAAATACACATGACACTGCAGATGTCAACTCTAAGTCAAACATTTTCAGGTGGGAGTGCACAATTCATATCAGGGTTCCCCTTCTCCTTCCACCTCCACCAACACACACACACATATACACACACACAAAAACAGCCTAGTCATTGGTTACACAATCTCTTCAGTTCGCCTTTTGGATTTCCAATGTGGAGTCCTGTAGCTCAGTGGTTAGACCATTTGCCTTACAAGCGTGAGACCTGTGTTCGAATCCAGGCAGGTCAGGGTGAAACCTTGGGCAAGTTTCCTTACTCCACACACACACACACATACACACGCCTAATAATAATCCCTAAAAAAAAACACAATAAAAAAATTGGTCATTTTCAATCCACGACTGTTTGTGGGGGACGCTGCTGTGCGCAATTGGCTGCCGTGATTCACCCACAAATATACAGTCAATTCAACTTACAGTATATTCTGTGAAGTGCTTTGAGACGTCTGAAAAGGCGCCATATCAAATGCAAGGATTATTTAAAAAATAAACTCTCCTGTGGAATTTGTGCACGGGATGAACTTTCAGACTATAGAGTTAGCATTTCATGTTGATTTGCTCTGACAGATTGGTGCTAAAATTATATTATATATTGATTCAACCTTTCCCACTTGCGCTTCATTGAGTTACAAGAGACAAGTTTTCATCGCTGGTATCTCTTAGTGTAAGGATGAATCACAGTGTGCTACATAGATCACCCCATGTTGAGCACCCACACTTGTTCGTGAGGTAAATAGTACTTTTTGAGTGATGTTTCAGTTGTCAAAACATGAAGATCAAGTGTACAGAAACTCATTGGAGTGGGTTAAGCCTGCAGCTCTATGCTTTGATAAAGGATATAATTAGGTTGTGTGTGTATATATATATATATATTTTCGATATCTAGCACGGATTGTGTATGTAAAGAGACTGAAAACTCGTTTCACATCAAAGTCAAACAAAATGAACAAGCAGATTATTGAGTTATCATTTTGGCTGAAATATTAACAACTGCAATGATTTTTTGGGGGAGACTAATTGTACGTTAAATTTTGTCATTATAAAGACACAGATGTGCAGAAGAATTGTAACTGTGGTAACCAGCTGAACGTTTAGAAAACTAAAAAGGGGAAGGAAAACTTTAATGCCATATTCAGTGTCTGCTTAAATGATTCTAGTGATTTTTCTTGTGGCGATTCTCATAGGCTTGTTTCATTATTCTGCATGTCATTCCCACATTGCCATGCACAAGTGAGAGTGCAAAGATTTAACTGGAGTTTTCACAGAAGTAAAATGACTTTCCCCACAATAAAACTCCTGTGATCTGAACAGAAAGTCGATCACACAGGTGACACAGATTTGGAAAAAAAGAAACTAAATAAAATAAGTTTGGTTCAAATAAACTACTTGTCTTAATGATAATCCGTCCAAAAAAACCAAGAATAATAAAATTGGTCATTTCAATCCACGACTGTTTGTGGGGACGCTGCTGTGCGCAACTGGCTGCCGTGATTCGTCCACAAATATACAGTCAATTCACTTTACAATATATTCTGTGAAGCGCTTTGGGACGTTGATAAAATGTGAAAAGCGCTATATCAAAGGCAAGGATATATATATATTGTCTTAAGTTCAGATCTAAATATGTATCTTAATAAGTAGAAAACAGGTGGGTATTTTTTTATATAAAAAACACACAATTAATGGTCGCTGGAAGTGTGTGAGATAAGCCAGTGAACTAACTGGTAACCGGCAAGTTCCATGGGGTGAAGTAAGATTGATGCTCAGTGTGATGTGTTGTCTCCCACAGCCTGCGTGAAACAAATAACCTTTACCTGTGGATTAAAATAAACCAATCAAACAATCCCAAACTTTTATACGATACTCAAAACAACAAAATAATACTACTGTCACAGTAGAATTCCTCCAACTCTCTCGGCCTTATCTGCACTCGCCCCCCAGATGGAAAAGTCTATTTTATTTTGCAGTTAACTGGTTGAATCTTACTTGTGGTGCAGTGATACTCAGTCTCTGTGAGTTCTGACCCTAAACAGTGGTTGGTTGCACTTGCTCAATGGGATGAAAGACCTTTTTTTTTCCCCCCCCACCCCTCAATCTAGGCTGAATAAAAAATGATGGTTTGCAACGAGCTAACAAGAGAAACTTTCTCTCTCACATTGAACACCGAGGTCCTAAGGCGGCACATCAAATAAAAACCCGAATAAGACTGAATAAGAAAGACAAAAAAGGAAAAGACAAGAGGAGGGAGGGAGGGAGGGAAGAGAGAGAGAGAGGGAGGGAGGGAGTGTTAACTATTAAGGGTTGTTCCTCCAGGAAAGTCCACATTCCTGCACTAGCTTGGATCATGTTAAACTGCCTTTATATACATACACACACATATATATATATATATTTATGTAAAGAACCAACCAGTTGTGGACGTGAGAAAACGTTGTCAACCGAATCTGTTGCTGGGTGACTAATTTATACTGAAAAGGGGGTTGATGTGGGAATCACTGGAGCTGCCTGTTTGCTTTGCCATTTATTGGAGAAATTCAAACACTAATATAATAATATATACACGTAAAAGGAATGAACTGAGCACACATAAAAAAAAGATTTGAATCTGGAGTCAAGGCGAGGTTTTTGAATGTCCCAATCACTATTCCAATCCCTCCCTTCTCCCCAACCAGTTTCCTTCCAAACTTTCTCCTTTCACTAATTTAATGGATCTAATTATACCGGGGTGAGTGTGTTGTTTCAAATTGCAACGCAACTTGTTGTAAATAGATTAAATGGTGAACTTCAATCGATTGGCACTATGTGTGTGTGTGTGTGTGTCCCAACTTTTTTGTTTTGGGTTGGTAAGGGAGGGGGAGGGTGGGGGTTTTGGGGGGTAAATTGACACCCAGATGAGGTGGGGGGCAAACCACTCGTGTGTGTGTGTGTGTGTCACTTTTTCACCATCACACCTTTCCCCCAAAGTAAAGAGTGAATTGTGCAAATTGCATTGCATGAGCAAGTGCTAGTGTGTATTCCAGCCAATAAACATACACACACACATATACACACACACACACATATACACACATATACACAAACATACATACATATATATACACACACACATCCATCCATCCATACATATCCATCCATCCATCCATCCATCCATCAGACAGACAGACAGACAGACCCAAAGCAAATGTATTGGAAACCGCAGGTCTCTTTCTATACAGTCACAGCCTACACACCTCGCCAGAAACCTTCATCACACACATGGCTGTCGCACTGGAACGAACATCCTCTAAACCTTCGCACAGCGGGTTAGTGAAGGTCAGTGCCTTTTCGCACCTACAGAGAGCGAGTTTGTCACCTCGCCTGTGGCAATCATTCTATTTTCCCTAACATTCTCTATCAGAGCAATGGGGTGGGTGGTGGTGGGGGGGGAATGCTCTCTAGTCTCAGCTAAATGATTACCCCTGATGGCCAAGCCCTGACTCACTTTGAACAAACACTTCTTGCTTTGCTGCAGTGGAGTTTTTATACCAATGGGTCCTGACAGCTTCCCACATGTTGACTTTTATTGGGAGTTAAAGGACTCGAAGAGATGTATCTATCTGTGTATGTATATGTATGTCTGTATGTGTGTATATGTATGTAGGGTTATGTGTGTGCGTATGTATCTAATGCTTACATATAACTACCCCTCTTTTTTCACTGATCCTTGGAGGGGAGAGGGGGGGGGGGGGGGGGGGGGTGAAAAAACCCCTCAGATATGACTATAACAGTTTATCACTTCTTATACTAACGCCAGCGTATCGATAATGTAATGTCATCTGCCCTGAATTAATTGACTGAATCTCTTGTTGTGCCACGATCCCAATGAATGGGCGACAATTAGAGAATATTCTGAAATAGGCGCATCTCCAGATATACTACACACTGTGTACTGTCTGTGTGCTATAAGATGTCACAATCAAGTGTAGCCACCAACTAACTGTCTCTTATTCTAGCAGAGAACACACACACACAGAGTCAATCCACGATATATTCTGAGAAGCGCCTTTGAGACGTCTCGACCACTGGATAAGTCGCTTTAATGTTTGTGATACTATTGAACTACCAGACTGTGTATTACTAACATTCTGTGATATGTTTTAAATGTGATTCCCCCCCCCCCACCCCCAGCCCCCACACACCCCCAATTAAACTTTCCAATTAAACCAAACAATAAAACCCAAAGCAACTCCATTGAAACAAAAAAAAACTTAGAAACTAACTGATTGCAAATACATACTGTACAAAATTTAAATTGAACTCTCCCATTCTTAACCCCCCCACAAAAAGTGTGTAATGTGTATTTTGCGCCTTGAGGCAGTCGCTTTTCTTTATGACACATATCACAAGCTGATTCGCATTCGCTAACTCGCCGGGGTATCAGAGACCAAAGCAACCAAACAAAAATGTGACATTCATTCCCTCAACTTATTCCCTTCAAGCAGAAATAGTTTTTTGTTTTCACCCCCCTCCCCTCCCACACACACACACACATACACACACACATACATTCTCTCTCTTAGCCCAAACTCAGTGGGCAAAAAGATTTAGCGCATCAAAGGTCGGCGGAGAGAGATGATGCGAATTCGGTAAATTGGATTGAATGAGCGTAAAATAGGGTAAGTAGCTGGTGATGTAATAGCGAACGATTGCATATGGATATAAATATCGTGGGCAGTGGGTAGTCGCTATGGCTAAACCGATAGAGCAACAAGACTCCACAGACAAGAGAGGGAGGGAGGGAGAGAGAGAGAGACAGAGAGATAGCTCTCCACTAACTCCAGGCTCCATAATTTGACTCTCACACACACACAACACATAGACATACACACACACATATACAATACATATACACACGTACAACACACAGACACACAGAGAGAGAGAGAGAGCAAGTTGAGAGTTACACTTCCTCAAGCCGGCTATCACTTTGGGAAAAGGGCACAGGTTTCCATGCAGCCAGCAAACTTCAAGATCACCATAGTTTTATCCGTATTGTACGTACGTCCCAAATAAAAATAAAAGCCTTTCCCCCCCCCCCCCCACCCACCCTCTCCCCACCAACCCAATTCAACCCAACCCTCTCCCCCCCCCCTCCTCCCCAAACCCCTAACCCCCCCACTCCCCACTCCCCACGCCTCCCCAAACCCCTAACCCCCCCACTCCCCACTCCCCACGCCTCCCCAAACCCCTAACCCCCCACTCCCCACTCCCCACGCCTCCCCAAACCCCTAACCCCCCCACTCCCCACTCCCCACTCCTCCCCAAACCCCTAACCCCCCCACTCCCCACTCCTCCCCAAACCCCTAACCCCCCCACTCCCCACTCCTCCCCAAACCCCTAACACCCCCACTCCCCACTCCTCCCCAAACCCCTAACCCCCCCACTCCTCCCCAAACCCCTAACCCCCCCACTCCTCCCCAAACCCCTAACCCCCCCACTCCTCCCCAAACCCCTAACCCCCCCACTCCCCACTCCTCCCCAAACCCCTAACCCCCCCACTCCCCACTCCCCCCCCAAACCTCTAACCTTTACACCCTCCCTACAATCAAGTGGGGCTTAGGATTCGAGCTTGGGGAGGGAGGGAGGGATTTTTCTTGCGTGTGTGTGTGTGTGTGTGGTTGAGTTGGCAATAGATTTTTGCCTCCTCTCCCCTCCCCCACACACACTCCCCACACACACACACTCCCCACACACCCCCATGTTGATCATGTGGGTCAGTGTGTTCTCCTCCAGAGTGTGGTCCCCACTGCTGTTGGGTTTGGTGCCTGTGTTGGTGTGTGGCGGCTCCCCGCTGGCTGACCAACCCAACGCCACCTCGGAGCGAAAGTGGGAGACTCTCCTGTCCCGCTCCATGCCTCGAATCCCCGGGGAGAGGACGGAAACCAGCCGGGAGACCGACTACCTGCTGGGCATCAAGAGGCTCCGGAGGCTTTACTGCAACGTGGGGATTGGATTCCACCTCCAAGTGTTGCCCGATGGAAGGATTAATGGGATTCACAACGAGAATCGTTGTAGTGAGTACAATATGCTACTGTACAATGCAGAAAGTTCATTGCCTCCCATAGACAACAACAGAACAAGTTGTCATTGCATTATATTATATAATATATTATGTTATATTGTGTTATATTGTATTATATTATATTGTATTATATTGTGTTATATTATATATTATATTATTTATATTATATAGTGTTGTTGAATAATGCTAAGCTATTGGACTGATGATATCTGCTGTTGTATTACAAGCCTTACCTATGTCCCTGTATTATTTGTGTGTCTTGTGTTTGTGTGTTTCTCTTTATAAATCTATATTATCTCTCTCTATATATATATATATGTGTGTGTGTGTGTGTGTGGATAGGAAGATGGATTGATAGAAAGTACAGTAGTTGTTCTTGGGTGTGTGTTTTTTGGGTGGGTGGGGGGTTGTGGTATGGTCGGTTGCAAAGGCTTCAAAATGTACCTTTTTTCCTTACTTGTTTAGTTGGTTGGTTGCTTTACCTGCCAAACATTGCGGGCGAAATATTGCTGCTTCACCTGTGTTGTGTGTGTGTGTGTGTGAGAGAGTGAGTTTAAATTTTCTTTAAAAAAAACTTGAAAGTTGCCCCCCCAAATTTTTTTTGATCAATGGTTGCACTTTTCAAGAAGGAACGAATGAGTGGAGGAGGGAGGGAGTGAGTGAGTTGCAGTAGCAGCCGAATATCTGGTCTCTGTAAAAGTTTGCCATCCATCTCTTTCAACAAGTGGCCATAAGTGTGTGTGTGTGTGTGTCTGATCAGCTTGTTGGGTTGTTAAGATTATTCTCAGCCACTCACTCGTGTTGTGATTTCATTGCAAATTTGGGGCAGTCATTAAAAATGATGTTTTACACACTGCAGAGACATCAAACTTGCTTCTATAAATATCAATCAATGTCCCTTTTTGCTTCGGATGCTTGAAGTCCCAACCCTCAAGTCACTGTTTCTGACAGGTTTCCCTTGAAGGGTGGGTGAGACACACACACAGAGAGAGAGAGAGAGATTTAGAGAAGGGAGGGTGGACGATGGGAGAGAGAAAGAGAGAGAGAGAGAGGGGGGGTGGGGGGTGGACTTTCTGTCGAAGACACTAATCATACGCCTGTTTGAACTCTTTACGTAAATGGTTTCTCAAATCAAATGGCTTTGAGCGATGAATTTTTTTTTCTCTCCCCTCCCCTCCCTCCCTCCTGATGTCAGAAATAATCAGGTGTGTCTCTTACACCCTCAACATCTGGAACTGATTAAAACCTTGCAGAGTTTTACTGTGTTTGTGGGTATGTATGTATGTGTGTGTGTGTGTGTGGGGGGGGGGGGGGGGGGGGGGGGAGAGAGGGGGGGAGGGAAGCTTACCCTCACCCCCCCACGCAAAAAAATATGAGACAGCAATGTTTTCATAAGATCAAACGCATCAGATGAATCCCTCCACAAACTTCTCTGGTTTGTTGACGTTTTGTAATATATTTTTTTAAAAAAGACAATGAATAGTACATTAAACGTGGCTTTATTTTCCTCCCCTCTCTCTCTCTCTCCCCCCCCCCTCCTCCCTTCCCCCCCTCTCCTCCCCACCTCCACTCCACTACCCTCCCCACCCCTCCCTCAAACAGGTCTTTTAGAAATCTCTCCAGTGGAAAGAGGTGTGGTCAGCCTGTTTGGTGTGAGAGGTGGGCTGTTTGTAGCTATGAATAGCAAAGGCAAGCTTTATGGATCTGTAAGTACAAACTTCACACTCTAACCCCCCCCCCCACTCCCCTTAACTTCTGTCAGTCTCTACTGTGTGTTCCTCAAATTCTATTGCTCGATAATGTGTGAGTGCAATATAGTTAGGATTGGGGGAGGATAGGGGTGGGAAGGAAGGTTTCCAATATCTGTGAATTCTTTGCATTGCCAGCCACTACACCTACCTTGCTCTCCTCCCCAGTATAAGATAGGCTCAGTCAACGTGGACCACCCATACTGTACAGTTTGCCAATCTACAGAGCAAATTGTCTTTATTCCCAAAGAGAGAGAGAGAGAGAGAGGAGAGATATATAATCATATCGTATTCCTTCCATCATAAAATATTGCTCCACGAATATTTTTTTCCAAAAAAGTGTGTTTATATATATATATTCATATACTGTATATTTATGTATATATATATATATGGAGCTCCTGTAGCTCAGTAGTTAGAGCACTCACGAGCGTGAGACCTTGTGTTTCGAATCCAGACAGGTCAGGGCGAAACCTTGGGCAAGTTTCCTTACTCCACACACACACGCCTCATGACAATCTGTCCCCCAAAACAACACACACAATAATAAAAATGTGGCCATTTGAATCCACGACTGTTTGTGGGGGACGCTGCTGTGCGCAATTGGCTGCCGCGTTTCGCCCACAAATGTACGGTCAATTCACTTTACAGTATATTCTGTGAAGCGCTTTGAGACGTCGATAAGATGTGAAAAGCTCTATATCAAATGCCAGGATTATTATTATTATTATATCTATCTTACACTCGAGGGAAAACAATTTTAAATGACCAACTATTGCTGGGTTGCAAGTGAGGCTGTATTTTACAGTCATTTCAGAGATTACTCTGAGCCCCCCAAACATGGTGCTAACTTGCTTTACACGCGAGGTTCTCGTTTCAAATATACTTTCTCTCAGTACCAAATACTCCCAAACACTGGATGGGATGGATGCTCAAAGTGCACAATGGTTAATAGAGTTTAGGAAATTTATAAGAATATTAGAAAGTAATATTAATAATATTATTAGGAAGTTTATGACACTTGTTCGTATTGTTGAAGCTGTAGAAAACCAATATCCCCCACTCCACCCCAAAAAACGATACAGGAATGAATGAACATTTTCAGTTCAGTCGATCCATTGCAACAACTTTGTGTGTGTGTGTGTCTTCAATAAACTATTGGAAAGATCAGAAAGGGAATAGAAACTGGGCATAAGTTTGAGAAGTTGTTGACTGGCTGAATGATTACCTGGTTACAGATATTTCAGCACTTGTAATTACAGAGAACTGGTGTGAAGCTCAATCCAGTGTGATCATGTTGTTTGATGATATCAAATGCAAGGATTATTATTATTATCAACTCGATGAGATCATGACAAATATATTAAAATGTTAGGGCATATTTTAATCAACATTAAACGATTCGGGTTATCAATCCCCGATTACTGTAGCTTTTGTAATTGCACAAATATACAGTCAATTCACTTTAAGAGTATATTCTCCATAAATGTCATTTTGTTGTTTATAGTTGTATTCTGTGACGCGCTTTGAGACGTCTAAGAGATGTGAAAAGAGCTATATTAAATGTAAGATTTATTATTAATATTATCCATTCAGATAATACATCTCCCCCCACCTCCTGTGCAGCCTATGGGAGCATGTATTGTTAAACTGGCGACTGCAGTGATATGAATGCAGCAAATGGAAATAGAACATGCCTGTTGTTTTAATGGTCTCCTTCTTATCTTTCAGGTACATTTCCACGATGAGTGCAAGTTTAGAGAGATTCTCCTGCCAAACAACTACAATGCCTACGAGTCCTGGGAATATCCTACTATGTACATAGCGTTAAGCAAGAATGGCAAAACAAAGAAAGGAAATAAAGTCTCTCCCATCACATCCGTGACTCATTTTCTACCTCGAATTTGAGTCTGTTGTCCCAGAGATACCTCAGTAAAAGGAAGACTGATTTGGGGGAGGGGGTGGGATGGTGTGGGGGGTGGGGAGGGAGAGAGAGAGAAAGAGAGAGAACCCGATGCACTTTCAGGAAAGATTTATGCAAGAGTAGGTGTATCATATTTAAATTAATTTGCCATGAATGAATTATTTAAATCTGTATATTTTGTTCAGAAAGTTTATTTATAGTTCTGCCTGATTTTATATTTCTCCCAAAAAGTGTTCTTCCTAATCGAGCAACAGAATAAGGCGAATGAATGAATGGATGAATGGATGGATGGTACTTTCATGAACTGTGTTACGAGTGTGCTGCTATTATTACGTGAGTTTATTTTTTTGTGTGGGGGAGAACATGTAAAACCTAATTCCTGTACACAATGGGTATTGCACTGTTTTGAATAATGTTGTTATAAGGTAGGCCAGTGTTGTGTTTGTTTCTTGACAAAGTACAAAGTCTTAGTAACCCCCCCACCCCAACCCCCACCCCCACACTCCCCCAACCCACCCCCACTCCCCATCGAGAAATAAAAATCCCACAGGGTGGTAGGGTGAGGGGTAGGGAAAGGGAAAAAAACAATCCCGATCAATTTTTTCTTCTGTGTCTGCATGCAAAAGGATGCTCAGTAACTGACCACTTTTGTGTCGTGTGGCAGCGTAATTTCAATGGAATCTGTCCGCTTCTGGTTCTGGAAAGCACAGTGTTGAAGCACTCAACCCAGAATCTGTTTTTAGACCTGGCTCGGGCTGAACTTCGATCTCCCCGGCAGTCAATCATTGTCAGATTTTCGGGTCAGAGGCTATCCTTAACCCCCACCACCCCCACCCCCACCTTCAAGCTTCAGAATTTTAGCATTAGAAAAGACCACATGGTGAAGAAAAAAATATATAGTACTTTGTGTTTTTTTTGTCTTCCTATTTATGGCACCTCAAGGGATAGATAACTTCACATCATTAAGGCATGCCACATTCTCCATCGACTTGTTCTATAGTTTGGATGTATATTTGGATGTATATGAGGATATCAGCTATGAATCTTGTGGGGGGGAAGATTTTACGTTTAAAACAGCAATGTGCATGAGACAATTATATATATTTTACGGATATATATATATATATGCTGCTTTCTGATGGTTTTCCATTCCTTAACTCAAACCTTGTCTACCTCATTGTTAGTTAGTTAGTTAGTTAGTTAGTTAGTTAGTTAGTTAGTTAGTTAGTTAGTTAGTTAGTTGGTTAATTGGTTGGTTAGTTGGTTGGTTAGTTAGTTATTTGTTCCAGCGCGTTGGGACGTCCTCCCGACGTGAAAGGCGCTCTATAACGTAATTGTTGTTAGTTAGTTAGTTAGTATAGTTAGTATAGTTAGTTAGTTAGTTAGTTAGTTGGCATTCCTGAACAAAATATTCTCCCGAGAAAGGCTGCCCATAGCAATTCAATATAGCTGCAAGATTTCCCCCTTGAAATATTGCAGAAGATCTTAAGTCAACACACTTCCATATGTAGCCAAAAGTAGCCAGTAGGGCGTCCATTGCATCCTACTTGAGCCTTGTCACGTTGAGCTATCTTTACCCAGTGATTTACTTTTAGTAGGGATAATCATGGTGAAAATATTTGCAGACAGCTGTTAGACTGCACTATATGGTCATTGCGTAACCCTATATTTTCTTTATATATTCTTCAAACCTACCTCAATACTCAAAGCAAAGAAAACAGCAGCACGGTTTTTTTTGGTCGTCCCAAACTCTTCCTCACCCCCACCCCAACCCACCACCAATTTCTTCTCTTTCTCTTAACAATTACACTTAAAGGAAAATACAACAAAAAGAAACTTTAAAACATTTTTTTTTAATAAAGGAATCTTGTCCAGTCATGTAATGGAATCGGGGTCTTGTTACTTGGTCCAGATTGGTGCTGGACAGAAGTGTGGAGGGAGTTTGGGGGTTGGGGGGAGGGGGGTGGGGGGGGGATGGTGCGGTGGAAGTGTCATAAACTGCAGGCAGAGATTCTGCAGCTCCTTGTTAAAACATTCACTGCTGCGCTCAATGCTATTAAGTTTAAAAAAGAAGAGAAAAGTTTCCAAACCTTGCAGTTAAAACACTGAGGATCCAACCATAACACACCGTGCGGTACAGTTTTCAACATTCCTTTTATATAAGCTGCTACTTGTTTGACTCTTTAACTTGAAGGTTTCACTAAAATTGTTGTAACTAGGGATGACCTTGAGGGGATAAAGCGACTCGGAACCAAAATGTTCAGTGAGATCAGCAAAACCTCACCAGAACGCGGTTCACACTTTCTTTCTATATTTAATGTTGAAGTGGTCGACATATTTAAACATCCATTTCTGGTGCCCTGCTTTCTCCCCAGTGGGATTAATGCTCCCAAGAGTGAATTACCGCTGTTATGTGTGTATGTGTTTGTTCCTTCCAATACTGTATATGTAGTTTCGATCAATGCCACCGTCTGTCCCGAAGAATAAATACTTTGTTTGTTTCAGGGTGTGCAAACGTTCTCACTTTGGCTTCGGCTGACTAATCTGGCCTTTTTTTTTTGCTGAACTCGATGCAACCTTAAGGACAGGAACGAGCGTCCTGGGGACGATAATTGCTTTCAGTGGAACTCGCTATCCAACGCCAAAGTATGTACGTCTCCCGTATTCGCGTCACGATAAAAGCAGTTTACGAATTTCCCGAGAAGGTTTAGCGCATGTTTTCCGAGAGCGGCCTTATTCCAATTTATTCATACCAAACCCTAGACTCTCTTAGTTTGCGGTTTGCCACTGTCTGCAAATTGATAAGATAGCAGAAACCAGCGTTGCTAAAATGCCCGCATATGTGATGCCACGTCTCAGTACGGATTAATGCTCTGTTTTCAATGCTGCTATTTTGGTTGGTGTCGAGGTGAACGCAGTATTTCGAACAGATTATCTGCTGCGGGCAAGTGGATCGGTCAAACGAAAGTTGGTTGAATTGGTGAAAAGGGCCTGTTTCCATGCACATCCCTGCTATTTATGCTTTCAGATACAGAGGCAATGAGTTTTGAGAGTACTGTACTGTATTACTTGATATAGTTGTCATGTGATATTTAAGCTTTAAATCTGTCAGAATGTGTCTGTAATTTTATACAGCTGCTGCTTAATATTGTCTTGTATGTGCTGTGCACATTGGAAGGAATTGCCCACGTAAAAGCCTATATTTTACCCGTGTCAATGTATGTACTGCATTAAATGTAATTTTGAAGTATACATTGTGTCCTTTTTCATATTAATTGATCCTAATCATCGTACTGTTGGAGCTTCAGTGATTATATAATAATAATAGTATAATAATCCGTCCAAAAAAAACACAATAATAAAAATTGGCCATTTTCAATCCACGACTGTGGGGGACGCTGCTGTGCGCAATTGGTTCCCGCGTTTTGCCCACAAACACACAGTCAATTCACTTTACAGAATGTATTCTGTGAAGCGCTTTGAGACGTCAATAAGATGTGAAAAGCGCTATATCAAATGCAAGGATGATTATTATTCTTATTAGTATAGACAAAGTACCAGAAATGACAAGTCTAAAAGTGAATATGTGTATATATTTAAAAAATGATATGGTTTTCAATCATATTCAGAAGATTTACCTTCAAAGCGTGGTGGGGAGAGGGGGTGGGGGAACGACAACTCACTTTACAAGGATGTAAAGTCACCTAACTCACCTAGTTAGCCCCGTACAAACACTTTGTGGCAGAATTTGGAACATCCCTCAAGTAAATGATGAATCCTGTGCAGCGCTTTGAGAAAACACGATAAAATCCCAAATCAAATTCAACGCTTATTACTGTACTATGATTCATAACAAAATAAATATTTCCAATCTTACAACTCAATGAAATAGTCCAGGATATGGAAACTGTAATGTAAGGCACCACCCTTCAGGTCTGAGACCCAAATGTAATTTGAGTCAATGTGTCTTCATAGCTTAAGTTTATGGTTAATGAGAGAGATTGATTGTTGTGGCTTTAGTATAATTGTCGCTCGTGTTAATTGTACGACAAGTATGGAGTCTGCACTGACATTAGAATGCAGCAGCCATTATCATTCATTTGCATTTTTCAATTTGATAATTGCCTCTGTGAAGAGCAATTTATGAAATCTTTACACTTTGTGGAAAACCGTGGTAGCAGGGGAGCTATGGTGTGTGTCTAATGACTGTAGTTACCTGGGCAATTTTAACACAAAAGGCAGGAAGTATTTAAGCTTTCTGTTCAACACCTTTCTGCTCTGATATGAATTGCACAGCAATTGTAGAGAAAGTCTAACAGTCAGTTTCCATGTGAAAAGCACATCGGGTCTTAACATCTGTAAGCTTAAAAGAACTGGTTCCATTGAAGTATTAGTTTAGTTTGATCAATGAAAGTAGTGTTTGTGAACGCATCAAACACATCTATCTTTTTTTATCTTTAGATGTTGATGCAAAAATTACTTTACGATCCTACCCAGATCGGATTTCAGTAACTATATTTTCTAAAAGAATACAACTTTTAAATATCACTGAAATCGAGGATATTGTTGGAAAGAGAGTGTTATATAATAATAATCCTTGCATTTGATACAGTGCTCTTCACAGACCTCTTCCAGACATCTCAAAGCGCTTCACAGAATATACAGTAAAGTGAATTGACTGTATATTTGTGGGTGAAATGCAGCAGCCAATTGTGTTCAGCTGTGTCCCCACAAACAGTCGTGGATTCAAATGACGAATTTTACCATTGTGGATTTTTGGAGGGATTGTTATTAGGCGTGCAGAGTAAGGAAACTTGCCCAAGGTTTCGCCCTGACCTGCCTGGAATCGAAACACAGATCTCACACTTGTAAGGCGAGTGCTCTAACCACTGAGCTACAGAACTCCATTATTATTTGAAAATTGTAGTCCTGCAGCTCAGTAGCTAGAGCACTAGCATTACGAGCATGATACCTGTGTTCAAATTCAGGCAGGGCAAGATTCCTTACTCCACACATTTAATAATAATCCATCAAAAAAAAAAATTGGTCATTTCAACCCACGGTTGTTTGTGGGTCACTGCTGTGCGCAATTGGCTGCTGTGTTTCGCCCACAAACATATGGTCAATTCACTTTACAGTATATTCGGTGAAGCACTTTGAGACATATAGAAGACGTGAAAATGTGCTATATCAAATGCAAGAATTATTAATATAATGAAAATGTTCTCTTCACACTTTTTTTTGTCTTTAGATGTTGATGCGAATGTATCTCATGCTGTAGGTAGACCGATATATTCTGTGAGTTTTATGTAAACTCAAAAAGTTCTGACTTGGTTAACTGTCTGGCCAAGACACTGGGAAAATCTTTCCAATGTCTGTGTCATCTTGAATACTGTGACTTGGGAGCTGAAACAAAACACTGTTGTCAACAGTGTGTATGTGTGTGAAAAAAGTAATTTGCAAAAAAGCTTTCACACTCACAAATTGTCTTTACACTGTCAAGGCTCTGATTTGCCGTGCTCTGGTGATGTGATTAGTGGCCCGTTTGTAAACTGTATAGATAAACAGACTAAGACAACACTAATTATTACTTCTGCTGACACATATTCAACGATGTGAATGAGTGGCGTTGGGGTGAAGTGGTGGGGAAACAACATTGGTGAATAAAACAGTGTATGTGTGTGCAGTGTCTTTTGAATTAATGCATACCAATAAAAGAGGATGCCTTCTTGATACACCACCAACCTTCTGACACTGACGTTATATATCAGACTCCCCTGCAATCTAATGCTAATTTGATCCTGCACACCAATCTCAGTTTGGTCGCATGTGGTTTTGACAAGTGTGTTTGTGTCCTAATCAGTGTTGCAATACGCACCACTTTATCTAATTAATATTTTCCGACATGTATGACCAATTTATGCCTTCGCTGCCCCCTTATGAGTTCAGTATTTACATACAGTACAGTGTTTACAGACGAGTGTTCTGGAGTCCTGTAGTTCAGTTGTTAGAGCACTCGCCTTACAAGTGCGAGACCCAAGTTAGATTCCAGCCAGATCAGGGCGAAACCTTGGGCAAGTTTCCTTACTCCACATGCTTTGAGATGTCTAGAAGACGTGAAATGCGCTATATAGTATTCAAGGATTATTATTATTTGGCATGCATTGCATTAGTGAGACTGAGCTGTTTCGCATTGTTTTAAGGAGGGTGTTCAGGCATTCATGCAATAAACTAAGCCAGAATTGGTTCACCAAATTAAATGAAACTTGATCCTTATGTTAAGGAAAATTGATTAAATAGCTAGAAACAATCCATTGCTTGTGCTATTATAATATCTCCTTAATAGCAACAGGTAGCACTTTACCTTTGAACGAGTCAGAAGGCTGTGGGTTCCAGTCCTATCTTGAGACTTTAAACTAATTATTGTTACTATATTATTATTATCATAATCTTAGCTGACAACCAATGTAGTGCTGTACAGGGGAGGGCTACTTTGTCAATGGTACTGTCCATAGGATAAGACTCTTAACTACGTGACATCAACATCTCTGCCTGTTCAGGTAGACTTTAAATGTTCTACAGCGATATTTGAAAAGAAGGGAGTTGATGCTGATTAAGTGAATGGTCATTCGCTTTGGACTTTGCTAATTTATACGTCATTTAATTAAACACCATAAGGCGTTCCAAACGCAGCATTTCTGCATCTTTCCGAGAGAGACTAATGGACAAACACAGCTTTACGTAGAAGCCACAGAGCTTCACTTGGAGCAGGCAAGTTTGCTTTTGAACTGTTGAATAAACAGTGACTGGAATCCGGAAAACAATTGCACTTTCCCATGCAGCAATTGGGAATGCGTGTATTTCCATTGCGTTGAAGCTTTGAAGTATAGATATTCCGAAGGTGACAACATCCCAGGGAAAATTAACATTTCTACTTTTGTTAAACTGAATGCATTGCTGGTAATTGAGTTTAGACTGCCAGCTCCATAGACAAACAAGCATCACAGTGGGAGAGGGGGAATTTCACACATGATTTGCTTTCACTTCCTTAACCCTGTTTAAGGCAGATCTACAGTGGGACCGGGCAGATCATCTGCACCCAACACCTCCACCCACAAGTGCTTGTTAATATGCAGCCACCTGCAGACTCAGTAGAGTTACTTTGATTCTCTCGCTTAGATTTCACCGAGACACTGATGGAAAACAAAAATATCAGTATCCTGTCAATCCTATGTGGCGTTCTGGGGGGCAGTCTGGTGGCTGAACTCTGATGGACATCCACAGGACTCAAAGGCACTGATCATAACAGATCAGCTAACCACAAAGGATTAGTTTGTCCTGAGAGGACTGGGAGGGAAAGGTAATTCATGGGGCAGGGTTTTTTTTACCCACTTAGTTGCCGTCAACCTGAAAAACACTGACATAATGGGTCTTGATTGAATCTTAGGGAGTACTTTAATTAGACGTCTCAAAGCACTTCACAGAATATACTGTACATTTGTGGGCGAAACGCGGCAGCCAATTGCACACAGCAGTGTCCCACAAACCGAACTATACATGCATTACATTGTCAATGAGCTGATAGGTGATTTCATTAGGATTTTTATTATTTGGGACCAGGAAATCGTTATGACTTAGCCGTTTATCCCACTTGTAAAATCTGATTAGTGCAAAGAAATCAAAGTATTTTTTAGTAGGAAAATGAATGGGACTTGGATATATGTACAATTTACTTATAATATATGAATTATGTACTGGAACTCCTCGCTATACGATGTACCGATATACATTGTTTCGATCATACGTTGCTGATTAATAAATAGTAAGAAAAATAATCAGAAAATTTGATTAATTGAAGGGATATTAGCTGATTCCATTTTATATTAGCTGTTTTAGTAAATATCTAAATAAGATAATAAATGCAATTAAAAGAACACTTACTGGAGATAGTTGGGTGGTTAGGGCGGTGGATGCGGAGCAGGCCTGGGTCTGCTGAACGGAGGGTACGGGCGGCTGATAGGGAAACAGTAGGTCAGAGGGATAAGGGGTCAAGGCCGTGAATGGCCTTGAAAGTGAGGATGAGGATCTTGAATTCGATCCTCTGGGGGACGGGGAGCCAGTGGAGACGGGCGAGGGTGGGAGTGATGTGGACGCGAAGCCTGGTACTTGAGGGTACATGATCTGCAGAATTCTGAATGATCTGCAGCCTGTGAAGGGAGGAGCTGGTGAGGCCGACAAGTAGAGAGTTCCTGTAGTCGAGCCTGGAAGTGATAAAGGCGTGGATGAGAGTTTCGGCGTCATGGTGGGGTGGGGGGTGAGGTAGTGGCGGAGTCCGGCAATATTGTGGAGGCGATGGAAGGCTGTGCTGGTCATGGAGCGGATGTGGGGGAGGAAGGATAGTTTGGGGTCGAACAAGACGCTCAGATTCCTGATTGGCTTTGAGAGGTGGAGAGAGCAGCCTTGAACGCCGATGTTGTCAGCGCCTGACTTGCGGAGGCGCTGACGTGAGCCAATCAGGAGGACCTCCGTCTTGGTGACATTGAGCTGTAGGAAATTTGCCCTCGTCCAGGACTCAATGTCGGACAGACACGAGCGTGATGACTTGTGTTCGAATCCAGGCAGGTCAGGGCGAAAGCGTGGGCAAGTTTCCTTACTCCACACTCATGCCTAATACAGTAATAATTCGTAAAAAAAACTATAATAGTGTAAATTGGTCATTTCAATCAAAGACTGTTTGTGGGGACACTGCTGTGCGCAATTGGCTGCTTGCTTTTCGCCTACAAATATACAGTCAATTCACTTTACGGTATATTCTGTGAAGCATTTTGAGACGTCTAGAAGACGTGAAAAGTGCCATATCAAATGCAAGGATTATTATTATGAATAAGAATTATTATTATAAATTTAAAAAAAGAAACGCAAAACATTGTGACATTAAAAACTGAAAAAGTCATTTAAAAGGGAAGTGTATTTAACAACATGGATTCCTTTGAAATTCTGTCTAAATCAGCTGTAAATTAGATGACAGCTGTGCCTGTTTGAGGAGCAGCTGTAATGTTCCAGGTGTTAAACCTGCAACCTTCCTGTACTGTATTCCGCAAATGATTGAAATTCAAAACCACTACTTGACCAGGAATGGAAGGGGTGAGGGTGGGGGTTGGGGGGGTTGAGGGGGATCACATATATTCTGCAGACATTCTGGTGTTCGTAAAGAGTATTCACACATTCTTTGTACAGTACTGGGAAGCTAGCTACGTGTTGTCGGAGATGCCGTCATTGTGGATGAGATGTTAAATCTTAGGTAGTTCAAGTGAATGTTAAAGAGCCCTTGATGTTATTCAAGAAGAGATGGGAGTTTATCCCGGTGTCTTGACCAATAATCCTTGATAAATTAGTCATTCGCTTCATGCTGTTTGTTGGACCTTGCTGTGCGCAAATTGATTGCTCCTATTTGCCAACAAATCTGCAGTACCAACACTTGACAGATCCTCCCTGTGAAGCAAGGAATTCGATGCTTTCAATGCTATAAGCACTGTAACCCTACAGCAAATGCAAGGATGATTAATATGCAATGCCACAACTGAGCTGCTGAGGCTAGTTTGGTGCCTCTGCAGTTGGCTTAATATTTGCTCGATTTATAATGTCTTCGTTTCTGTTCCACCTAATTCTGTTTCCGTCTATACCCAACCCGTTTCCATTCTGCTGGCCATACCAGTTTGGGCTGAGTTCTCTGATCTAACCAACGACGATAAAATTGACCTCAGCACTTTAAATTAGGGAGGAGAAAATTTGGATAAGGCTTCACTGTTAATCCTTTCTCAGTGACCTCTGCTGGAGTAGTTTTGTATGTGTTTCCATTCCCACGCTTGATCATATGCACGAACGTAACATCTGATAGAGACAGCAAAGCGTATGTAACAGCAATAACTTGGATTTATATAACGCCCTCAATGCCAAATGGCGTCTCAGAACGGATCCCAGGGCCGAGCCAGGGGGAAGGAGAAAAAGGTGACCAAAAGTGCGGTCTAAAAGAAAAGTTTTTAGGCGAGACCTGAAGATAGGAAAGAAGGGTGGAAGGGGGAGGGGGAAAGGGGAAGAGAGTGAGGAAGGGAGTTCCAGACCTTTGGGGCATAGTGGCTGAAGGCATACATGAAATGGGTTTCCAAAATTTATTGCATTCCAATTATTTTGGCACATCTGATCAACTCCTGTATATTCAAATCGTTGGTCATTCAAACAGTTAGGATACAAAATGGGCGCAAAATAACCAGTTAGCAAATTCCATCGCCTTCTTACTGACCCCACTTTACACCTGTGGATCCCATAAGCCGTTGACACCAGCGTTGGTTACTAAGTGAAGTGAGAATGAAAGAGTCCCAGAAAATAATAGGACTAAATAATAGTAACTAAAACCTACACATACTACTTGACCTACACTACCACAGTGTGTTACATGGGGCCACACTCCTGTACCAAAGCTAATGCACTTCCCTTCCCAAAGCTCACATACAGATATTCCATATCCCTTTGATGTTCACACCTGCCTCTCTGCCCCTTCACAAAACTCAGTCTCTAGCGCACAGAACCTATTGTAGCACTGTGTGTGGCTTTTGTAGCTTTTGTTAGACAGTGGAATGCCTTGCTGTGTGCTTCATCTTTGCAGGTAATTTCTTGACCAAAAAGCAAGAAAATTGTGCTGCAATAAGACAATAATCTTCTTTTCTCTCTCCCTTTGGACAAGAATCAACACTCGCTTGTGCTTGGGGGAGAATTTCATGTTTGATTTATCAAAGACTATAGCTTGTTCTACCCATTTGCAAACATCCATAATATCTGATCTGCAAGTTGACCCGTGAGAAACTGTCTCCTCTCATTACGCACGTTCATAATCGGATCGGATTTCTACAGTCAACTTGTCAAGAGGACACAGGCAGCGAATTTCAAGAGCAAACCAAATGTGTCCAGCTTCAGACTATCAGCGTTGCATTGCTGGAGCTTTTAACTCAATCGTACTTAATCAAATTTCACTCCATGGCTTTAGCTGCTGAGCTCTGTGACTGGAAGCTCATATCCTGTGATACATGTTCAAACTTACCCTAACCTCTAGTTCACGCCGGTGGCTATTCCCATTGGGAAGACTACAGTTTTTGTTTTGACGTACACTGAGCACACCTGGAAGAAATGTTCTCTCTCGGAATTAATCAGCATTCCACTTCTTAGTGGAATCATAAAGAGATTGCCCGAGACACACTTCGCCTAGAGATCCTCAACTCAAGTCATTCTGATCTGTTTACAGTCAAGTAACGCATAGGAATGCAGCCACACGCGGAAAAAAAAACATAATGATTTCTCTCTTCTTCTGCAAAATGGCCACAATAACCAGTTTACGATTTAACCACCACTTTCACAAACGCTTTATAGTTAGATGGAGCCGGTGCTAAACAATTTTTCCCTTGACTTTGGGAGGGACTAAAAGCTATGTAACACAGCAAAATCAATATACAGGCAGGCAAGGTCAAACCTATATCCTTTTGAGTTCATTCAATGACTTATTGTGCATTCTTAATTTTTCTATTCATTGCACCCGGCTTTACATTTTCTGTTTGGATATACAATTTCAGGAGTATCCATGCAAATCCTAGCAGAAGCACTCGCAATGTTCAGTCCTATCTGTCCTGTAAACCTGCGGTTTCCTACCATTAAAACACACCAACTTTTGGGTTACAATTTGTCAGCTATTTTCCAAATGTTACCAAATTTCTCTCCTTGTTTTCCTCCAGTCAAATATTTGGGTCTTGGAGGGTAATGTTTGATACAATACATTTGTCAGATGAACAACTGCAATAACAACTTGGATTCATGTAGTGTCCTGGATTCAGGGTCAAAACTCAGAGCGCTCAATTATATCTTAATTATAATAATAATAATAATATTTCATATGAGGCCTTTCAACAACAACAACAAAATTACACTTGTATAGTGACTTCAATCAATCAAAACTTACATTTCTATAGCGCCCTTCACGTCTTTCACGTCAGGAGGATGTCCCAAGGCGTTTCAAGTTGGGAGGACATCTGAAAGCGCTTCACAGAATATACTGCAGAGTGACTATATATTTTATGGACAATCTTCCACGTATGAGGGGATCAATCCAATTAACTTTTGAGCTGTTGCAATTTGATTTCTTCACTCTAGCCTTCCGCCACAGGTAGAACATAGGCCTGCTCGGACCACGCTGGAAAATGTCACAGTAGCTGTGTAAGGCAGAAAGGAAAAAAAAGTGTATTTTCCTATAAAATTTGACGTTGCATTTATAATACATTTCTAGCACCCAATAACATGCACCACAGGCATTTTTTGCTCACCATCACAACCTTTTCAAACACCACAATGGTAAGCGTATGCCTGAGGGACATATTATTGGGTGCTAGAAATTGTTCCAACGTGACTTGTGTCAGCGCTATCATGTCGTTACATTACGCGGAACAGCATCTTTTTGCCGACTGCGGTCGTGAAAACTCAGCCACATGTCAAACAGTTTCGATGCGTTTGTGAAACGGTAAAATGCAAAACACATGATACGCTAATAAGTAAAAGGCGAGATTCACAATGGAAGAGAGACAGACAAGGCTAGATACTCTTAACCATGGTTATGTTGACATGTTGAGGCTCATGTATAACATTTACATGAAAGGGGCAATAAAACTGATAGGATCCTCACAGAAAGACGCTTATATGAGGAAACGGTACAAATTGCTTGTAAACCACACAGAAACTATATTGGGGAGGGAGAGAGTAAGGAGGGGAGGGAGAGAGTTGGGAGGGTGGCAATAGGAGTCCTGTATCTCAGTGGTTAGAGCATTCGCCTGACAAGTGTGAGACCTGTGTTCTAATCCAGTCAGGGAGAATGCTTGGGCAAGTTTCCTTAATCTACACGCCTAATAATAATCCCTCAAAAAAAGACAATAATAAATGAGTCATTTCAATCCGCGATTGTTTGTGTGGGTCACTGCTGTGCGCAATTGGCCGCCACATTTCGCCCACAAATATACAGTCAATTCTCTGAAGAGTTTTGAGACGTCTAGAAGACGTGGATTGAAATGACCGATTTATTATTGTGTTTTTTTGAGGGATTATTATTAGTCGTGTGTGTGGAGTAAGGAAACTTGCCCAAGGTTTGGCCCTGCCTGGAATTGAACCCAGATCTCTCGCTTGCAAGGTGCGTGCTCTAACCACTGAGCTACAGGACTCCACAATTACTGAAGATATCCTGCAATTTCATTGAAAGGTTTCAAATGTCACGCCCTTTGTTCTCACATGGTATATATCTACCTGATATCACGCAGCAACTATTCCTTCATAAACCACTGATTCCCATTGTTATCATGCATTATGTGTTTTTACCCTCAGCAGTACGTAAAACAAATTCCACCACTAAATAAGAGTGATTTTGGATCTATCTCTTGACAACTTGTGTGTGTGTGTGTGTGTGTGTGTGTGTGTGTATATAAAAGATAAATAAAGCCAGTGATTGTTAACTAATCGCCTGTGAGAAGATAATTTTTTTCTCCAGCTCACGGTGAAGAGGCAAGCACAATAATGGAAAGTGTGCGTTCCCTTGTAGCCGCTGGTATTTGCACCGTAACCTCCAGCCAACACCGAATACAGGAGAGTCTTTATCTTAATTGATGTTAACGGTTAGCAGGCGGTTCTTGCCCTCCAAGCAGATGTGGATCAGCAACTTACAGCAATCCCCTCCCACCCACCACTCACTTACACGTCCATCCGGAATGGCCATTAGATTTTATACATGGCAAACAAACGACTTCCAATCACTCCAGGGCAGATAAGAACAGTCGCTCAGATGATCAACCAGGACTAATGATGCCGCAGTAATAAAGTTCACCGCCCTCCAATTGGTGAGCTGCAAGAGAGCAGAGCCGCTTAAGACTTTAGAAACGTTTCTTTTCGAAACTTGCTTAACCTTCCTTTTCCTGTAGCTCAGTGCTTACAAGCGTGGGATCTGCGCTCGAATCCAGGCAGGTCAGGGCGAAACCTTGGGCAAGTTTCCTTGCTCCACACACACACGCCTAATCATAATGCCGCCAATAAGAATCTTCTGGATGTCTCAAAGCGCTTCGCAGAATATCGTGTACAGCGAATTGACTGTATACTTGTGGGCGAAACGCGGGCAGCCAATTGCGCACAGCAGCGTCCCCACAAGCGGTCGTGGATTGAGTGACCAAATTATTCTTGTGTTTTTTTTAAAAAAGGGACTTTGATTATTATTCGGCGTGTGGAGTAAGGAAATTTGCTTCAAGGTATTGCCCTGCCTTGAATTGAACCCAGGTCTCTGGCTTCTGAGGCGAGGGTCCTAACCACTGAGCTGCAGCACTCCACGCAAGAGATGAAGTCTCTTGTTTACAGATCTCACGTAGAGGAGCGAGATTTGCAAATTACACCCAACACACAGGGGAGTAACTCGGATTGCCACAATAAACTTAGATTAAAGGGATGAGTGAAGAAAGCATCAATGACTGCTGTAAACTAAACAACAAATGGTGTCCTACAGTCTCTAAGGCTGATTCATCACATGGCCCTGACTCTTTCAGGCTTGTTTCTCCCCCCCCCCCACCCGCACATACACACACACACCACGTCGTTTACTCAGATGTGAGTCACTTGATTGCAAGCCAACGTTTTCATTATTTATTATTGTGTAATTGAGAGCAAAGCAGATCTGCTCAGGGCAAGAAACTTGTCTCCAGGTCGGTGGTTTCACATCGAAACTGATAGTAATGATAAATAGTAATCCTGACCGCGCAGTCGCAACCATCTCAAAACGCTTCACGAGATGTACTGTGAGATGGATTGACCGTGCGTTTTGTGGGTGAAACACGGCAGCCAGTATGTGCGCAGCGAAGTCCTGCATGTAAGCCATGCAATGAGCAAACAGTTTTATTTATCTGGGGGTATTTGTTGTCTAGTTCACCTAGAGAAAATCCCTCCCCTTTTGGAATAGTGCCCTGGGGATCCTTAACATCCACCTGAACAGGAAGCTCGGTTTAACATCTCATCCAATGGATGGCACCTCCAACAATACAATCCATCCAACGCTTTGTGAACTCGGACTATGTGATTCCAAGTCCCAACGTGGGGCTTGGACCCGCGACTTTCTGACTCCGAGGCAAGAGTGATACCACTGCGTCAGTCTGTCACACAAGTCATACTATGTCAAGCCGAAAAATCAGATGGGTTGGGCGTGGGGTGGTGGGGTGGGAGGGGGGAGGTGTAGTGGGAGGGGAGAGGTGGGGTTAGCATTAGTGGGGAGTCCAAAACTAATAAATGGAAACAAATTCTGCACTCTTATTTGTTAAATGAGAATAACATAGCGAAGTTTGTACCTTGATCAAGGACTCAGTTGTGCTTAAACCCTCTCTGAACCCAATGCCTCCTCCTCCCGTCATTACTGCCCACGACACAGCGAGCCGGGGGCATACGCAGAACCTCCCCCGCTGTCACTCTGCTTGTTGCTATCAACGTGTTAAAAGTAACCTTTGGGGCTTCAAGTCTCCCCCCCACCCCATCCCAGTCATTGCTTTCCTGTGAGGCCTACAGCGTTTCCTATTCTGGCCTGTCACTGTCGTTTGTGTGCCTGTTCTTTTCAGCTGGCCTTTAATTGATCAACAAAAGAGCCTTTAGTTGGTCAATCTGATTAGGATCAATGGAAACCTCATGTTTTCATTATGTTTGACTAAAAGCCTATTAGGGGCCACGTATTATACTCGAGCTTGTCAAGTTAGGTCATCTTTAGCTGCTGGTGACAAATCTGTACAATAGACCATTACCCTCTGGTGTTTGACCCCAGGCGGCTGATAGTGTGTTATCTTTGATAGTGTGCTAACAAGCATGCCTGGGTGCAGGTGGCTCGAAAGAGAATTGTTGTAGGAGGTGGGTGGGTGGAGGGGGGGGACTCTGAACTCAAACTCGCTGCCCTTGGCTGTTGTGAAATACTCGAGAAAACAAACAACAGCAAAACAGTCCGTCAACGGCTTCGCGTCGGCAAAGTCACCCACACCCGTTACCGATTACCACAGCGGTTGACAGGAAGCTGGCGTTTTGAGCAGACCTACGGAGGTGTCGAGAAAAGATTAACGAAAGGGATGGCGTGGTTTCGAACACCGGTGCTCCCGAGTAGCAAAGGCAAACGTGCCCGCAAAAAGATGCGCGAGGACACATTGGTGTTTGCGCACTTGCAAAATCACGCAGAAACGCCCTCGAACACGATGCTTTATTAACGGAAGACTGAACGAAATGGTACATACATCATTCTGATCCGCTCAAGAATTTAACACGCGCTAGAGACCTACGTTCGAATCCAGGCAGGTCAGGGCGAAACCTTGGGCAAGTTTCCTTACTCCACACACACACACACACACACACAGATACACATGCCTAATAATAATAATCCGTCCCCAAAAAAACCCCAATAATATAAATTGGTCATTTCAATCTGCGAATGTTCGTGGGGACGCTGTTCTGTGCAATTGTCTGCCGAGTTTCGCCCATAAATATACAACCAATTCGCTTTACAGTGTATTCTGTGAAAGGCTTTGAGACGTCGATGAGATGTGAATCGCGCTATATCAAATGCAAGGCTTATTATTATTAAGAATTATTATTATTATACAATTCTCAACAGGGGTGTGTACTGTTTGCTGAAATTAATCCTTTTTATCACAAACCTCCTTAAGACTGGAGTATAGCCGTGTTAACCAGTGGAGTGGCCCTTCATCATACCTAGCCTTCAACACAGCCTTTGCAAATTAAAATTTGCGAAAATATTTCTTAGCTCGCTTGACATGTTGTTATACATTGCACTAAAGGGCAGATGTACTGACAAATTGTGAGGACGAGCGCCTGTCATTTAACCTACATTGCTGTAACAGCCTTTCCCCCCTTACCTTCTTTTCTGCACTAATTCCATTGAACCAATAGAAAATATTTGCACTTCGTGTAGCGCTTTATTGTGTTGAAACGTCTCACAAAGATTCATGCAACGAGCTACTTTGAAGTGCGGTGATCATTGTGATGTGGGCAAACACAGCAGCCATGTCTCACAACACAGGAAAATTAGATCAATGACCAGATTTAATCTGTTGGGTATTTTTAGTCGAAACGGGGGAATTATTGGCCAGGGCACCTGTTCTTTTCAAAGGATAATAATAATAATAATAATGCTACTGGAAGCAGCGTAAAGCTAGTGCTTTCTGCGGAGAGCTTAAACACAAAATCTATTGCATTGCATCTTGACAGATTCCCGTATTGTGCTCAGCGCAAGATGAAAGTGTGGCCTGCAAAACAGCCGCGTTTGTCTTTTGTTTTCAAAGATCCCAAACTGATGGTTGGGGTGGGGAGGGGGTGTTTGGGGGCGAGGTGTTGGGGGGGGGGGGGGGGGGGGGTGCACCCACAGAACTCACAACAGACAGACAGAAGCCTGGAAGAAATTGTTTGTTCGTGAATCCGCAGGGCAATAGTGTCCGTTGCGTTGGAACACTCTAAATGATTACAGATCAATACTCACAATCTGAGGGTTTAGAGCGCGGATTGATACGCAATTCACTGTCTACCCTGTTCTGTTCCTAACATCCTTTGTTCGCTTCCCTTGCCTCCTACCTATTTTAAAAGCGACACATTTAAATTACACACTCACAGTGTGATTGGGTGCTTGTGTGTGCTTTGCTTCCATTTGTTTTATGCGATGCTTCCTTTGAAGAGGGGGGGTGGTTGCTGGGTGTTGCGTAGGTATGTGAGTACTTTCCAGCAATGGTCTCCAGATATCGATCAGCAATGGGAAACACTGGCTGATCTCCAGCAAAGAATACGCAGGCAATTTGTGGTACTTTACTGCCACCCTGGCTCAGATCAACTTATTCACGTAGACCTGACAAATTGAACTGGGGACTATTCAGTTTCACAGTCAGCAAACGAGATTTCAGGGGAGATTGTCCTAAATCAGGTTATCACACATAATTCAGTAATCCTATATTGCATGCACACACACACACAGAAAAAAAATCTTTCCTTTAAAGAAATAGCTCTCTCTACCTCATTGAAGTTTCTTCGAATCACACAGATTTCCTTGTCAAATGTTACGATTAGGATTTGACTTGCAAATTGTCACACAGTTTCAAAAATAAAGTAGGATATAGGGGAATCTGAATTGACAGCCTCAACAATGTGCTGCACTTTGCTTCTGACACACAGCAGCGTTTGCCTTGAACTGTTGCAACAAATCCAACTGCAGTGGATATAGCTCTCCAATTGAGTCCCACGTCAAAATATGACAACTTAATCATCTTGACGACCTGAAATGGAACCCCTGACCTTTCTAAACATCTCTGACGTTCCTTCAATTAGTGTTAATGATAGAAAATGGGGATAATGGGAGGGCAAGCTAAGATATAACACAGGTTTAGAGAGGATGAAACTGAGGGATTGGTACTAAAATGTTTTCAAGCAGCGTCATGCAGTTCCCACAATATCTATGCATTCACGGAAACAAAACAAAATGACAAAAAAAACATTGTAGTGGTAAAGAAATGTTCGAGGAAAAAGGCTCGTCACTAGTTATGAAATTTTAACTGGTAAGACTCCAGCAGTTATCCCCGACGTACACTCTGAGCTCACTGTGCCTTGGCTATTTCCAACCCCTGCCTGATACTTTCCAGAATTAGGTAAGCAGAGAGAGAGAGAGACAGAGAGAGAGAGGGAGTGTGTGTATTCCATTCCAACAATCTATCTTTGGGATTTCAGGGCGAAACTATGTGCAAGTTTCCTTACTCCACACACATGCCTAATAATAATCCCTCAAAAAAAATAATAAATTGGTCATTTCAATCCATGACTGTTTGTGGGGGACGCTGCTGTGCGCAATCGGCTGCCGCGTTTCGCCCACATATATACAGTCAATTCACTTTACAGTATATTCTGCGAAGCGCCTTGAGACGTCTAGAAGACGTGAAAGGCGCTATATCGAATGCAAGGGGTGTTATTACTATCATTATTTCCACATGTGGGTGGGATGTATGGAATTCTCGAATTCTCAACGAGGGGACGAAAACGTAGCTAAGAAAAAAAACAAGAAAGTCAGGCATCACTTGTTAATTCAACACGCCGAGAACACATCTTCTCAAATTGCCAGTATACTGTACTTCTCTTGGTTTTGGTATGAGGACAACTTCAATCAGAAATCTAGTGTAGTCTTTACTGCCACCAAACCTGTGTCAACAAGTCAATAAATACACAGGGACACCATCGACATTACTGGAAGATTATCGGGGCCAACAGTTTACAGGAAATATCTGATCTTAATCTCGTACGGAGTACTGATCACTGTTGTAAAATAAAAACCGATGTAATAACTTAGAGGTCAATACTCCCTCGTTCGGGGTTTTCTTTCTCTCCTTTTCTGAGCTTTTGTTGTCGCTCTGCTGGATTGCCTTTCGTCCTCCCGGCTGGGACTGAAGGAGGCACAGTGCCCTCCACAGTCCGCACACAAGCAGTGACAACTCGCACCATATTCCTTCAAACGGAAAGCGGGCGAGGAAACGCATAAGATTCGCTCGCGGTGGCAGGGATGGTCAGGAAAACAGACCCGGGAAAGCAGAAAGACTTCCCGTTTTCTTTCCCTGTGTTTTCTTTCTTTAAAAAAGATTGGGATAGGAGGTCGACACGTACAGTATATTATATATACATCTATTTATACTGTATATACAGCGCCTTTAACGTTGAAAGGATGTTACAAGGATATTTGTCGCCCACACATACACAGTCAATTCACTTTACGGGATATTCTGTGAAGCGCTGTGAGACATCTAGAAGGTGTGAAATGCGTTACAGCAAATGGAAGGATTACTATTATTATTTATCATTACAAGGAGCTAGCGAACTCATGCGAAAGAGACAACATACGTGGTTCCCCATTTGGTTTCACAAAAAAAGTAATGTTGCCTTTAAAGTCGGAAATTGTGACGCTTTTTGATCAAAATCATTTTTCTATGTATCTATATAATGTATAGACTTATAATGGGTGGTGTCTGTGAGTAAGTGTGCTGGTGTGTGTGTGAATAGGTAGAAATAGTTTATACAGTTTATCAAACGCAGCCCAGTTAGTTTTATGTGTGTGTGTGTGTGTGCAATGTAATGGTTAAAAAGAATAAGCACACAAAGCTGGGATACCCCTAAGATTATGATAACAGTAACATTAGTGAATGAATTACATTGGGTTCACTGTCCTCCTCCCACCCACCCTCTCTCTCTCTCTCTCACACACACTCAAATAATATGACTATGATGGCAGAGTTTCAAATCATTCTTATTGGGAGTAGCTGTTGGATCGATTTTGCTGATAAAGATTGGGAACCTTTTATAAAGGCTGGGATGGGAGGTCTCTCTCTATCTGTCTATCTCACTCTCTATGTGTGTGTGTCTGCCTCTGATCGTTGCATTGGGACTGTGTGTGGGTGGTGGTGGAGGTGGTTTGAAAGCAAGCTGTCAGTGAAACCAATTTGCCCTGTACTGAATAATAAAAAGGGGGCAAGAAAGAGAGAGAGAGAGAGTGGGGGGGGGGGGGGGGGGGAAGAGGAGAGAGAGAAAGAAAGAGAGAGGGGGGGAAAAGGAAAGAAAGAGAGAGAAAAAAGGGAGAGGGAGGAAGGAAGGAAGGAAGGAAGGAAGGAAGGAAGGAAGGAAGAAAGGAAGAAAGGAAGAAAGGAAGGAAGAAAGAAAGGAAGGAAGAAAGGAAGAAAGGAAGAAAGAAAGAAAGAAAGAAAGAAAGAGCCAAAAAAAGTAGAGAGAGAGAGAGAGAGAGAGGGAGAAAGGGAGAGAGAGAAAGCAAAAAAAAAGGAGAGAAAAAACAAGAGAGAGAGAGAGAGAGAGAGATCCTTGGTGTAGTTGGGATTAACCCTAGATGTACACACAGCCTCCTCACCATTGTGAGATGAGGTGCCTGATGCACAGTGTGTGTTGGGCTGTGCTGATGGTTGAGTTGCTGTCTCTCCCACTGGGTGGTTCCTCACTGCCTCTGGGGGACGAGGGACCTCACCTGAATCATGACTGGGGGAGACCTGTCAGACTCAGGCACCTGTACACCTCCAGCAAACACAGCTACCACCTGCAGATCAATCAGGATGGCACAGTGGATGGCAGCCTGAGACAAAGCTCTCACAGTGAGTACACACAACCTCCACTCCTACTACTGCTAGCCATTGCACACACACACACACACACACACAGAGACTGCACTCACACACAGATACACACACACACACACACTAAGGAGACACACACAGAACAGAGACACACACACACACACACAACAGATACACACACACAATAAACTTACACACAGACGCACACTACATTGACACACAGACACACACATAACAGATGCACACATACACTTACACACAGACACACACGACACTGACACACACACACACAGCATGGATACACAGTCCACTTACACACAGACATACACCACACACAGGCTGCACAGACACACGCACGATGCAGGAATGGGAGGGAAATAATCCTGATCAGATAGAAATCAACCTTGTAAAAACCTTCATTGAGCTCTGGCTCCTCTCCTTGTTTCTCTCCCTCTTTCTCGTCTGTGCCTATATACATATATATATTGAGTTTCACTTATCTTCTGCTCTGGGTTGTTTTATTATACATGACCAAGAGAATAGGTGACTGTATGAAAAAGGCAGGTAGTGTGTGTGTGTGGAATAATTGTGTGTCTATTTATATATGTTAGCTAACCCCCCCAAAAAATTGGTCCTTTATTGAAGAGAATGGGAGTGAGTGAGTGAGAGTGGATGGGTGGGTGGCAGTTGTAGTTAGAGATATTTACAATAAAACCCTGTCACAATATAACAGTGTGTGACCAAGTGTGGAGCTGTTGTAGATCCAGTGGTTAGAGCACTCCCTTTACATGCGAGACCTGCGTTCGAATCCAGGCAGGTCAGGGCAAAACCTTTGGCCAAGTTTCCTTAACTCCACACACACACGCCTAACAATAATCCGTCCAAAGAAACACAATTTTAAAAATTGTTCATGTTCAATCCACGACTGTTTGTGGGGGACGCTGCTGTGCGCAATTGGCTGCCGCGTTTCGCCCACAAATATACAGTCAATTCACTTTACAGCATATTCTGTGAAGCGCTTCGAGAAGTCGATAAGATGTGAAAAGCGCTATATCAAATCAAGGATTATTATTATTAAGTCACAGGGGGTAAGGAAGGACATTGCTTTTTTTTTCTTATTTATTCTTCTTATTAGTATTATTCTTCTGATTATTATACAATTATTATTTCCAAAGCCCTGCAAAAAGCAAGGGTTCTCAGTACAGTCCCTGAGAATAAAATAATTCTCTGTGTTGAGAGCGAAAGAGAGAGAGTTTGCCCTTTCAGTCAGGGCTTTGTATTAGATGAGGAATAGACCCCGCCTCAAAGGCACTCGCTCTAGTTTGATCAAGTTTGTAAATCAAACATTAAGCCACCTCACAGTTTATGTCAATACAGTACTGATTTGCTGGAGGAGGGAGGAAGGAGTAGGGAGTGTAATAGCTTGAGATGTCAATGTATAAGGGGAAAAAAAATTCTTATCTATCTATCTATCTATCTATCTATCTATCTATCTATCTATCTATCTATCTATCTATCTATCTATCTATCTATCTATCTATCTATCTATCTATCTATCTATCTATCTATCTATCTATCTATCTATCTATCTATCTATCTGTCTATCTGTCTATCTGTCTTATCTGTCTTATCTGTCTTATCTGTCTATCTGTCTGTCTGTCTGTCTGTCTAATCTAACAATACATGTGTGTCTCAGGTCTGATGGAGATGAGGTCAGTGGCACCTGGAGTGGTGGCGATCAAAGGCTACTATAGTACACGATACCTTTGCATGCACAAAGAGGGCACCTTGTATGGCTCGGTAAGTGGAAATGAAACAGTCTTTAGGGTTTCGACGTAGCGCCTTTATCACGCCTGGGAAAGATCTGGCAGCCCTGCCTACCGCTGCGTAGAAAGCGTGCGGTGAAACCCCGCGAGAAGTTGGAAGCCGGGCAACTTCACAGCGAGAAATACAACAACCGCATCGGCCACTTTAGCGCGGGGTTTATAATAGTGATAATAATAAATAATCCTTGCATTTGATATAGCGACTCTTCGCGTCCTCTAGAGACGCCTCAAAGCGCTTCACCGAATGCACTGTCGAGTGAATTGACTGTGTATTTCTGGGCGAAACGCGGCAGCCAATTGCGCACAGCAGCGTCCCCCACAAACAGTCACATGGATTGAAATGAGCAATTTATTTTCCGAGGGATAGTTATTGTTATTAGGTGTGTGTGTGTGTGTGTGTGTGTGCGTGTGCGTGTGCGTGTGCGTGTGCGTGCGTGCGTGCGTGCGTGTGTGTGTGTGTGGAGTAAGGAAAATTGCCCAAGGTTTCGCCATGACCTGCCTGGATTCGAACACGGGTCTCACATGCTTTTAAGGCGAGTGGCTCTAACCCACTGAGCTCCAGGAGCTCCACAGGACTCTGGGCCATTGTTTCCTGCACTTAAATCATTCATCTTCATTGGATGATTAATGACTGTGCTGAGACTGTGCTGAGGAACCTTTGCGCAAATTAATTAATACATTGCTCTTGTTGAGTGGTATGATTCGGAAACCGATATATATACATCTATACAGTACTTAAATAGCTGGTCCCCCCAACCTGTCTATAGTGGGGTTTTTATTGATCCATAATTCACTTGTCCCAGGGGGGAGGTCCGATCAATAACGGGGCTGTGCTGAAGACCAGATTCAAAAAAACAACTGACCTTTTCTCCCTCTCTCTCTCTCTCTCTCTCTCTCTGTCTGTCTGTCTCTCTCGCTCTCGCTTTAGCTTTTCTACGACGAAGGAAACTGCTCGTTCAAAGAGCGCCTGCTGCCGGACGGTTACAACGTGTACTGGTCGGAGAAGTACAGGGAGGTGGTGTCTCTGAGGCAGCGATCGCACGTCAGGGGCAAAGGTTTACCTCCCCTCTCCCAGTTTCTGCCCACGTTGAACCGAGTGCCCGTGACGCAGGTTCTAAGGGACGATTTCAGCCAGTTGCCTCGGGCCAACTCGCAGCGCGCTTCTCCCCTGAGGCTGGACAGCATGGACCCTCTGGAGATCACGTCCGACACTCAGGCCATCAGGCCGCCTTCGTCCGATGATTGAATCGAACCCACCCTGACACTTTTTCGACCAGCGACAAAATCTTCCCAACCGTTCGGCTGAACCGACGACGATAGCCGAACAGTCTCGCGGTAATGAAGTGCGGGGGTGGAGACGGACTTTCACTCGCTCGGGGCGAGTTACCCTGTCGGTCGCTGCTAAGATGTACAACCACCGCAACGACAACTTAAGATGGGGTCGGTCGGCGTCTCCGAGCGCTTTTAGAATGAACACCGTTCAGTGACTCCTCACTGTTGTCTCCTCACTCTCAGTAAATGGAGCTCCTGTAGCTCAGTGGTTAGAGCGCTCGCCTTACAAGTGTGAGATCTGCGTTTCGAATCCAGGCTAGTCAGGGTGAAACCTTTCGGCAAGTTTCTTTACTCCACGCGCACACACACACACACACACACACACACACACACACACATACACACACCTAATAATAATCCGTCCGAAAATAACCTCTAATAAAAATTGGTCATTTCAATTTGCGACTGTTTCTGGGGACACTGCTGTGCGCAATTGGCTGCCTGCCGAGTTTTCGAATTGACTGTACAAATATACAGTCAATTCACTTTGCAGTATATTCTGTGAAGCGCTTTGAGACGTCTAGAAGATGTGAAATGCGTTATATCAAAATGCAAGGATTATTACTATGATTATTATAAATATTCGCCGCCTGTGAAAAGGCGAAACAGATTGAGAACCAGCCCCATTACGGTTTGCGAGGCTGCTTATTAGGTAACAACAGCAACAACAACTTGCGTTTATATAGCGTCCTTCACGCCACACGACATCTCGAAGCGCTTGAAATAGGCCGTCCTGAAGCGAAGAGTTGGTAGGTTGCCGGTGGAATCTAGTAAAGAGTGCGAGTTACCCACTCACTGCAACTCAGGAGATGAGATGAGATGAGATGGAGGCAATTAACCCTAAACCTTAACGTGCATCTTCTGGAAGTAATAAAAAGGTAACAATTGAATGTGCAGTGTGTGAACCTTTTCGCTAAGGGGAGGGCTTTACATTAAGCCCCTGGGCTCTGCCTTCTGTCAGGAAGAAAGAATAGGGCAGATGTAAAAATGAAAAAAAATCAAAGCTCACAATTTTTAACAATGACTGTAAAATACCTGACGCTGTATATAAACGATTTGAATTCTCCCAAACAAGCACTTGTCCCTTACTACAGTATTTATGAATTAACTTATTAAATACGGTGTTCCTTTTCATTTTGCTACTATATTTATGTATATAAATATATCTATTTATCCATCAACGTGCGCAGTTTTGTGCGCTCTTGCAATCAGGCTAAGTGGATTTGTGGATTAAATTTATAGCTGCTACGGTTTGGTGTCTGTCTGTCTGTCTGTCTGTCTGTCTGTCTGTCTGTCTGTCTGTCTGTCTGTCTGTCTGTCTGTCTGTCTGTCTGTCTGTCTGTCTGTCTGTCTGTCTGTCTGTCTGTCTGTCTGTCTGTCTGTCTGTCTGTCTGTCTGTCTGTCTGTCTGTCTGTCTGTCTGTCTGTCTGTCTGTCTGTCTGTCTGTCTGTCTGTCTGTCTGTCTGTCTGTCTGTCTGTCTGTCTGTCTGAATGAATGAATGAATGAATGAATGAATGAATGAATGAATGAATGAATGAATGAATGAATGAATGATGAGTCAATGAAAGCCACAGATTGCTGAGAGCTAATTCGATTTTCAAGGGGTCTTGACTGAACGTTGATGAAGTGGTACACAGTCGATCGTTGGCTGGCGTTCCCGAAGGAAATGATCCGTCAGTTACAAGGCAGAGCTTCTCTGTTTCTCTGCCTCTGCGACATCGAACGCAATTAACCGCTGGAAGCATTTGTACTGTACAGTCTTGCAAACTAAATTAAAAATAAAATATACATAACATGGAATGAAACAGTGTCAACTTCCCCCTTGTTTTTTTCACATTCGGACAAAAACACTTATCGGCTTGCATTTAAAATACGTCACGAATCTCTTACTTATTTACTAACTTCCCCTGCGTGCCTCCCCAAGCTCCAGACTCTTCAAAACTCCGCAGCCCACATCCTACCCTGCACTAGGTTCTTTAAGCCTATCACCCCCATCCTCTCCTGGCTCCAGTAACTCCCTATTCCCCGGTAGATGAACTTTAAGATCCCCATTCTTACCCTCAAATGCCTCCACACACTTGACAACCCAACCCTACTCCCCTCGTCACTCCCTGTGCTCCACCGATACCAGCCTACTTTTCCCCTCGCCTGCTCCATCCCCAAAGCTTTCCTGGCAACTCCCTTCAGCCATTGTATTTCCACCCTCTCCGGAACGCTTTCTGGTTCCTCTGGCTCGACCTCTGCCATGCCACCCCCCCACCATCCCCCCTCTGCTCTCGATTTGACCACGTTTTCGGCCACCTCCCCTGTACGCCATTCAACAGGCTTAAGAGTATTCGAACCCAGACAAGAGAGAGATCCTTCTGTGTAAGCCACCAACTCATAGAAATTGCTCTGTGCCTGGACAAGGATGCACCCTGGCTGAGTTAATCCCAGAGACTATCTGACTCAGGTTGGCGACTATGTCTGGCGACTGATCTATGATTAGCAACTCACGCTCTTTTCCATCTCACCTACATACATCAAGATCATCCTGTGGCTTTGGCTACCAGTTGCAATGATATGGCACGTTTTTGGTGACATTTATTGCAATACACTACCCTATATACCCCGCTAATATCCTTTTATGACACTAAGGAAGCCTTCCTTCCTTCTATCTACCAGTATTAAATGATGTCAGGTTATTTACCGCCCCCCCCCCCCCCCCCCCCCCCCCCCCCCCCCCCCCCCCCCCACTGCCACAACTCCGTAACTTTCACAAGATGGTACTGAATCGAGATAAAAGAACTGGCTTTGGATCTTATGACAGCCGCCGCTATTCCCTTGATATCATATACAGTTAATCATTTGCAGAGGCTCAGGAATTTTCCTGACACTTATTGCTCACTGGACTTTTATATCATGATTAAGCCGCACCACCTCATGGAATTTTACAAACCCAAAGTCGTATGCGGTAGAAGGAGATCACGGACCACATAACCATACTTGTTCAGCTGGCACTCAACTTTACGAATGCAATGGTTTTGACAGGAAAGGGCTGTTTTATAGCGCTTCACAGAGGATTCTCTAAAGTGTAAATTGGCCGTCTCTTTGTGGGTGAAACGCGGCAGCCAATTGCGCACTGCAGTGTCTCACCAACAGTCGTGGATTGAAATGACCGTTTCTTTGCGCGTTTGTTTTTCTTGAGGGATTATTATCGGGCGTGCGGAGTAAGGAAACTTGCCCAAGGTTTCACCCTGGCCGGAATCGAACCCAGGTTCCTCGCTTGTGAGGCGAGTGCTCTGATCACTGAGCTTACAGGATTTCACAGTGTAATCAACTAATCCATGCGTTTTATATTGCACCTTATCTCGCCTTCTAGACTTTTCCAAAGCGCTTCACAGAATGTGCTGTAAAGTCAATTGACAGTATATTTTGTGAGCGAAAACACACAATAAATAAACCAAAGAAACGAGACATTGATGTGTGCAAGCTGGTTGCCGCATTTGCTTATACGTGCACAGTCACTATTATTATTATTATTATTATTATTATAAATATTGTTAGCGTTATCATTCTTATATTATTCTTATATTATTGTATTATTGTATTATATTATCATTCTTATATTATTCTTGTATTATTGTATTATTGTATTATATTATCATTCTTATATTATTCTAGTTATTATTATTGCTGGTAGTATTATTACTGATACTATTATTACCGTTGTTAATATTATTATTGTATTATATTATTATTTCCTGGTGATTAATTCTTATTACTTCACAAATGAGTGTATGAATGGATTTGGTGCCAATTTCCGCTCAGAGAAATCGGGTGTTAGTTCGGGGTCGGGTGGTGGAGCGGCGCCACCTGCTGGCCGAAAGGAGGACTGCGCGGCGTTGGCCGACACAAAAAGACCGGTTGCTGGGCCGGGGACGGTCCAGGCGGAGTGACCGAGCCTTTAAGAGAGGCCCCGCCTCCTCACTCGCCTCCCCCCCCCCCCCTCCCCCCAGCGCGCATGCGCTAATGGCGGAGATGATTCGAGGCGGCAGTGACTTGTTTGACCCCATCCTCCTGGCGGAGGCCAGGTACAGGGGGGGGGGGGAGTGGGGGGGGGGGGGGGGAGTGGGGGGGGGAGTGGGGGGGGGGGGGAGTGGGGGGGGGGAGTGTGGGAGAGGTGGGGGGGGGGAGTGTGGGAGGGGTGGGTGGGGGAGGGTAGGGAGATGGGGGGGGGGAGTGTGGGAGGGGGGGGGGGGGGTGAGAGATGTCAATAATAATAATCCTTGCATTTGCTATAGCGCTTTTCACGTCTTCTCGACCGTGTCTCAAAGCCGCTTCACAGAATACACTGTAAAGTGAAGTGACTGTGTGTTTTGTGGGCGAAACGCGGGCAAGCCGATCGCGCACAGCAGCGTCCCCACCCCCCCCCCCCCCACACACACACACACACACAGTCGTGGGTTGAAATGACCAATATTTATTATTGTGTTTATTTTTTGGAGGGATTATTATTTAGGCGCGCACGCGTGTGTGTGCGCGCGTGAGGGAGTGTGTGTGTGTGTGTGTGTGTGTGGAGTAAGGAAACTTGCCCAAGGTTTTGCCCTGACCTGCCTGGAATCGAACCCAGGTCAGCTACGGGGACTCCACGCTATTATCGAGTGAAAACGCTATATCAAATGCAATTTTTCTTAATAATATTATTATTATACGATAAGTAGAATAACAGTGAGCAAATAACACAGTATTATTTAATGTTCGGGCATTCGCCCTCTGCGTTGGGTGTTTAGTCCGATTTGACATCCCGCCCGAGCTGTGTGTTTTCTGATGGCAGGTTTCACGGGGAAGGTTATCGGGAAGGTTACGATGAAGGGGGTGACTCGGGAGTGATCGAGGGACGACGCTTTGGGTTGATAAATGGTGCCAAGGTCGGATCAGAGGTAAATCGATCTAGCCCAGCAAGCCATATCCTTTTCCCCCAAGAAAAAAGTACAAAAATTGGTCGTTTCAATCCACGATTGTTTGTGTGTGTGTGTGTGTGGGGGGAGGGGGGGGGGGGGGCGGGGGAACGCCGCTGCGCGCAAAACGCCTGCCGCGTTTCGCCCACGAATATATACAGTCAATTCTCTTTACAGTACATCCTGCGAAGCGCTTTGAGACGTCTAGAAGACGTGAAAGAGCGCGACGCAAAAGCCTAATTTTGTGGTCCAGTGTGAAATTCGGGATGTGTAATCTGCAACGTGCGTTCATGTAGTGACCAATACGGTAAAGTCAGGTTGACTGCACACAGTCGTTCGCATTTTAATGAGGTTGTGATAGTTTAAGCCACAGTCCATCGTTGAACCCATCAAAGCCAACGTGTTTTGTACTCATTTGTTCTGACCATTTTGTGTGCAGGTTTCCTTTTACAGGGGGTTTGCGTTTACCTGGAAGATTATTCTGCGAAATAATACAGACGCCAAAAACAGGTACAGAGAGGAGCGTTCTGTTCTGTCCGGTCGAGTTTCCTTCTCTGCATTTGATCGCATCGTCTTCCCAAGTGAATGCCAAAATTCAGATGCTCTTCTCGTGAAACGTGCGTGTAAAAAAATTTTTAAAAAGGCTCTCGAAACGTCTGCGCACTTACACGAAAACAATTCAGGCCACCCTCGTAACTTTAGAGATGAAAATCTTTGCGCTGAAGCCTTTTGTGTGTGTGTTTATTTTGACCTTGTCTGTGCCCGCTATTACTATTGTATTATTTACGTACATACTGCTGCATTTCGCTCACAAATCCTCAGTCAGTTCACTTAACAGTGCTTGCTGTCAAGCGCTTTGAGACGTCTGCAAGATGTGATAAGGCGCTGTATCAAATGCAAGGATTATTGTACATTATAATGAGTGAGTGTCGATCAGCCGTTTAAACAGACACGTTTGCATTGATACAGTAAGAGACTGAAGGCCCTAGACTCCCTCGTGGGGATGGTGAGCAGCTTCCCATATGAAGACCCGACATACGACAAGTTACAGGAGGACCTGGAAAAGATCAGATCCAAATTTAAACAGGTTTTGTACAGTTGCTCAATGACATGCGGGCCTGAGTCTGACTATCTGCCGTGCGCAATTGGCTGCCGCGTTTCGCCCACAGAGTGTACAGACGCTAGGCTTGGCAGTATATGTTTTGAGGCATCTCAAAGTCGTGATGAGGCGCTATATCAAAAGTATTATTAATATCTTTTGTTCTCAATTTCAAAAGTTTAATGGAGGTTTGGATTTTTTTTGCGGGGGTGGGATGGGGGAGTAGGGTTAATCAATTTTAATAAAATTGGTCATTTCAATCCACGACTGTTTGTGGGGGACGCTGCTGCGCGCACTCGCCGCCGCGTTTCGCCCACGAATATACAGTCAATTCACTTGTCAGCGTATTCTGTGAGAGGCCCAGAAGACGTGAAAAGCGCGACATCAAATGCAACGATTATTATTGATCGAAAGTACCAAACGTATTTAGTTAACTCAGCGATGACCTGACTCTCGGAGGTTCGGAAGGTCTGCAATGGCGAGCCGCAGCTTTGCGTTGAAGTCAAACAAACTCTCTTTGCTCGTCTCAGGTTTGCTCTTTGCTGAACGTGCAGCCAGCGTTTCAAAATGCTACACAAGCCGCGATGTCCTTTTGAAGTTGAACCGGACGGCAGGATTCAGCTCTCCGCGACCGAAGTCATCTACCCGAGCCAATGTGGTGGGGTCGTTGTGTGGCGGGGGAGGGGGTGCGGGTAGGGGAACGATGTGGGGGGGGTGGGTGGGGGGGGGGGGGCGGGAGAGTGAGGAATGGGGGCCTCGGAGAGAGAAGTCAGATAGCGTGAGGAACACCAACTCGGACGGTTAAAGCTCGCGGTGCGATTGCTGGGGAAGGAGTGTAATAGCGCGTGACTAACCTGCGGGCTTTCTCAGCACACGTACAGTTCACGCCGAGGAGAAATTGCACCCAATTCTAACGTTGGTTAAGATTTAATGAACCCCTCCACTCCCCTACCTTTTTGTGTTCTAATTGAACTCTATAACTATATCTAAACATAACTAACTTTGTTGTGTGAAGTTGCTCCCTTTTTTTTTCCCCGTCGGGAATATTTTAGGAGTTGATCGGGGATATTTTGTGATGGCCTTGAATAGCGTCGTGTGAATAACAACAACAACAACGACATTACGCTCACAGAGCCCCTTTCACGGTCGGGAGGACGTCCCAAGGCGCTGAATAAAACAGTGCGTTTGCTCCACAAGTACAACCGTCACTTGGTCCACTCTTTACTGTGCTGGATGCCACCCCGAGCTTTCCAACGTGCTTTCTGATAGCTCAGTGGGTAACTCGCCTCGGCCAGTGTTAGTCTGGACTCGTGTGCAGGGAGTTTGGCCCGAGATATTGGAGGGTGACTGGAACCTGAGGAACAGTTCCCCGGGTGTGTCGTTACTTTCGGAAACGGGGATAGTGGGAGGTGGAATATTGTTTTTTCTTAATCCAAAGTAAATTCAATGTATTATTTATCCTTATTGCCTTGAAAAATAAAACAGTAAAACAACTTCAAATGTTGCTTCTCGTTTTTTTTTATCAACGGAGGAATCTTGTTGTTGAAATATGTTAGAATGGTATTTGTGTTTTGTGTGTGTGTGTGTGTGCGCGCGCATCATCTCATTTCATCAATAAAACGTTTACCTTTCAAATACTTCCCGCAACACCCAGCAGAAGCTTTTCAGTGGCTCGAGCGCCACTTAACGGGCTGCTATTGCTTCCAATAAAGAACTTATCATAATAATAAAATACTCCTTGCATTTGATATAGTGCTTTTCCACGTCTTCTAGATGTCTCAAAGCGCTTCACAGAATATACTGTAAAGTGAATTGACTATATTTGTCAGTGAAACACGGCAGCCAATCCCGCACAGCAGCGTCCCCCGCAAAGAGTCGTGGATTGAAATGACCAATTTTACTATATTTTCTGAGGGATTATTATTAGGCAACTTGCAAGGCGAGTGCTCTAACCGCTGAACTACAGGGCTCCAAGTAAGGTTTGCGCAGCCTTTAACATCGCGTTCGCATTGAACGTTTCTAGTTTCACGTGGGGTATGAATCTGGGAGAATGGAACATATTCTCGCTCTGGGCCACAGGGACAACAAGCAAACCTTTTGTCCTACTCCTATAACAGCAATCATATAGAGCGCACACATCTGGCCTAGTTTACAAATTAGAGAGGCAGGAAAGTGCCCCATCTCTTATGAAAGGGAATAGCTTTGCGCAGGTTACTCCTGTCCTTGTCTGAAGTTGATACGGAGAGTTTTGACTCATCACGTTTTCTCTTCCTGCTTTGCTGACCTTTCTGCTGGTCAGGTTTCCCAATAAACAGGGTCAGGTGAGGTGAGGTACATTTTGCGGAAATAAAGTCCAGACAACACATGTTAGGTTAAACGTATTAATGTGGAGTCCTGTAGCTCAGTGGTTAGAGCGCTCGCCTTTACAAGCGTGAGACCTGTGTTTGAAGACTTTCCTCTTCGATCGTGCCTTTTGTTCCACCCTGAACTCTTTTACCTCCCCTTCGTGTTTCACCCCTTCCCAAACACTCCCCTCCCAGCTCGGGTCACACGCCTCTTGTTCAGCGCCTTGGGACGTCCTCCCGACGTAAAAGGCGCTCTATAAATGTAAATTGTTGTTGTTGTTCGAATCCAGGCAGGTCAGGGCGAAACCTTGGGCAAGTTTCCTTATTCCGCACATACACACACACACACACACGCCTCATAATAATCCGTCCCAAAAAATCCACAATAATAAAAATTGGTCATTTGAATCGACGCCTGTTTGTGGGGACGCCGCTGTGCGCAATTGGCTGCCGCGTTTCACCCACAAACACGCAGTCAACTCACTTTACAGTATATTCTGTGAAGCGCTTTGAGACGTCGATAAGATGTGAAAAGCCGCGATATCAAATGCAAGGATTATTATTATTCTTGCTGTTCAGATCTGCTGCTCACTTCTGAGATTTTCAATTGGGGGCAGCAATGTACTGTGGTTCTAATGCCCACACACAGAGAGACAGACAAAGAGAGAGAGAAGGTTGAACCTGCTCAAATTAAAGTTTTTATTAGTGCCAGTAGAGGGAAGAAGGTTATCATCGCACCAGTCTGCTCTCTATTCAAATCAAGGTCCCAATGTGTGAATCGTTTTGTCACCCATTTTATAAAAATCAGATCAATCTGAAAGTGGAGTGGGTTTATACGTGAAACGTTATATGCCCGAAGATCAGGAATATTTTAATACGAAAGGCACATATTTAGAGCACATCTATTTAAAAAAATATATCAAATGCTTTAGATATTCTAACACGCAAATGTCAAGAACTTTTGGAATGAAATGAACAGATTGATTCAGTGGTAATTTTAGTGCTGACTGACCGCAAAGGTTACTGACAATCATGTAAAGTTAACTTGATTTTAAAGTACACAAATAGTATTTTTTGGGGACTTCCCCATCTCTTTCTGCTCTCCACACACTTGTCACAATTTTTACTCTGCCTCTTGCTTACTTACACACAGTCATCTCTTCAGACATTGTTGCTTGTTTCCCATGCAACAAATTGCCCTCACAACCTCTCTATACTTTCACCCATACAATATACAGTCAGTTCACTTTACAACATATTCTATGAAGCGCTTTGATGTGTTTCGAAAGACGTGAAAAGGCGCTATAATCAAATGCGAGGGTTGTTATTAAAGCTTATTTTCTCTGTGTGATATGAAGAACGTTGTTGAGTAAATGTGCAGATACACACTGTCTAGTCTACTAAACAAAGACATGTTCTGTAGCTCAGTGGTTAGAGCAATTGCCTTACAAGCGTGAGACCTGTGTTCAAATCCCAGGCAGGTCAGGGCGAAACCTTGGGCAAGTTTCCTTACTCCACCTGCCTGATAATAATCCCTAAAAAAAAATTGGTCATTTCAATTCACGACTGTTTGTAGGACACTGCTGTGCACTGCCTCGCATTTCATCCACATATAGACAGTCAATTCACTTTGCAGTATATTCTGTGAAGCGCTTTGAGACATCTAGAAGACGTGAAAAGCGCTACATCAAATGCAAGGATTATTATTATTATTATTATTATAATAATTGAATCCAAGGTTTATTTTAAATTATCATCGAATGCTTCCCATGGCTCACGCCTAAACTGAGCAAAGTGGCTTCGGTGATGGCGCAAGGAACAAAAACTCATGTCATTCGATAGCACGCAGAGGCACAACCAGGATATTGTTTGTTACACGTTATATGATAATACACGGAGCTGAGGCACATTCAACATACTTTGCACGTTTAATCGTGTTACATGTCGGTATGCTGGGATCACATTTACCGTTGCCTGAATGTCCTGAATATATTGGCAAATGGAGGCCAGCCAGGGTATCAGTTATAATGAGATCAAAGAGGTGGGAATAAAACTGTTCTGCCGAGATTCTTTGATGGGGTAATTTGTGAGGGCGGTGATTTTAAAGGCAGCAATTATAATGAGGTCTTACTGTATATCAAAGAGAGGTATCAAAAGTTCCTCGCCTGTGTGGAGGGGTGTGTGTGTGTGTGTGTGTGAAGCAGCTGCTATTTGGCTCCAGTCTGCAGTACATTCCGTCAAAGAAAGAGAAAATCAAGATCCACCAACATATTGCGAGAAAATGATCATTTTTCAAAGAAAACCATTTCACTGCATTTGTAGTTAATCGGTCGTGTGATAAACCCTTTGCGCTCTTCATTAAAAGGGGGAAAGAAAGGGGGTGACACGGTAGCCCCAAAGGCCTATGTAGAATACTCATGAAGTTCTTTTTGATAGTTTTGATTTCATTTTTTAACAGTTTTTCAGATTCAAAGATTTTTTTTAAATAAAAATATTGAGGCGTTGGATGGTTCCACTCAGACAAATGTGTTTGGACGAAAAAAAGATTATGAAGCTCAGTGTTCAAATCCTACAGTCACACATTATTTTTATCATTATTTATTTGAATTTTATTCATTATTAGTGTGACGCTACGTTATTTTCCAACACATTCTTTATTCATTGAAGACGGCTTCTCAGGATTTGCAAATTTATATATTTTTATATTATACTATATATTAGAATTTAAATCTCTGGAGTGCTATATATTATATATAAAAGGTATGTGTGTAAATATATATATATATATCTGTATGGGATTTATAAAATGCGACATGCATATGGGACAATGTATAAAAAAGAAGAAATTTAAATACTTTTGCACAGGCTGGGAACAATAGCGAGCCAGTTTCAGTGAAGTCAATTAATACATCGGTTAAGGGCCATGTTATTAATAGCCCCTGCACAAGGTATTTTCCCATCAGCTATTCAACACGGTAGCCTGGCATTAATTAAACAAACTGTCGGCTGGCCTTATTAAGAAGACCAGAGCCAGATAAAAGAGCACAAGTTCCTTTCAGCGAAAAAAAGCGGTGCATCCGACAAAAGAGAGACTGGATTTTGATGCATGTGCCTGCTGTGCAGTAGGAACTCTGATATAGAGAAATTAGGTTCATTCACAGCTCCCTGGATCCCCCCCTACCCCCACCCACCCCTCCACCCCCCCCCCACCCACACTTCTTTTTAATCCGCAATTTATGTATGTGATGCGAAAGAAAGAAAAAAAAACACAACCCTATTTATCCTGGGAATGGTGGTCAACTACACACACACACACACACACATACAAACACACACACAAAAGTGAACATTGCAAAGAAATAACGAACAGAGAAACTTTTTTTTTCAACAACAAAAAAACCCCCCCAATAATTTCATAAAGGTTTTCATGAAGAAAAAATGCCGGCGCTCTTCTAAAGGAGCACAATTAAAATGATCTTTAAAGCTGTGAAATAGATTTTTCTCAGGGTTCTCAGGTAGAGTTTTGCCCCCCCTCTCCCCTCCACTCTGGAAATGAGCATGTGGCAGAGATTTTTCACTAGCTCTGGTATGGTCGCGCTGGTGGCGAGATCAAGCCATACCATGTAATAATAATGTGAATGATTACTCCTTGCATTTGATTATAGCTCTTTTCCAATTCTTCTAGACGTCTCAAAGCGCTTCACGGAATACACTGTAAAGTAAATTGACTATGTTTATGGGCAAAACGTGCCAGCCAATTACGCACAGCAGTGTCCCACAGACAGATGTGGATTGAAATGACCCAATTTTTTTTTGAGGGATTATTATTAGGCTTGCGGAGTCATTTTAAATTTGCCCAGGGTTTTGCCCTGCTTAGAATCGAATCCAGGTCTCACACTGTGTTGTTTGACCCTGAACTGTCCTTCCTTCCCCCCACATCCGCACTATCTCTGTAACATTGCCAGACTCCGCCACTGCCTCACCCCTCAGGCTGCCGAAACCCTCATCACGTCACGCCTGTGCTGGCTCTTTGGAAGAGCCGCCCAATCGTTCCCACTCCCTAGCGCTCTTCCCCTCTTATCCTTGCAAAATTTTCCGTCTTCAATTGCCTATCCAACTCACGTTTGGACGCTCTCAATGAATCTGTTTCCATCTGTTTGTGATTCGGACTTTGTGTGTGTATGTATGTGTGTGTGTGTGTGTGTGTGTGTGTGTGTGTAAGTATCCCCTCCAGTTCTTTTGCTAATTTATGGATCCATTACGTTGGGAGTAAGTTTCTCGAACCCATTCAATTGAGTGGGTTTTGATGCATTCAGTTTATAAACCTTGAAGATACGTCTCTATTCAGTGAGACACCTGGTGGATAAAGACAGATTGTGCCGACTGCTTTGACCGCTGTGCAGACTTAGACAAAAGACGGCAATGCTTTAAAAAGGTGACATCTAATGGCCGTGGAGGGTATGTCACAACAAGTCTCAGGCTGGAGAGTGAGCAGCTTATACATTCATACCATCAATTCTGTGAGAAAATATATAATCGACTACCTGAACTCTCAAGAAGTATAGATGTGGAGTCCTATGGAGGCTCTGGAACTCCCTCCCTCACTCCCTTCGTCTCGCCCCCCCCCACCTCTCTTCCCAGTTTCAGGTCCCAGCTAAAGAACTTTCTCTTCAGCTGCGCCTTTGGTCACCTTTCTCCCCCCTGCCCCTGGCTCGGGCGTTATACAAATCGAAGTTGTTGTTGTTGTCCTGTAGCTCAGTGGTTAGAGCGCTCACCTCGCAAGCGGGAAGACCTGGGTTCGATTCCAGGCAGGTCAGGGCCATTATTACTCAGTCTGCATGGGTATAGACAGAGCATAATATAAAGGAGAGTGTGTCAACTCAGAACCATACTTTTGGTAAGTTGTCCCAAAGGCTAGTTTTTATGTGTGAACCGAAACATTGTGGGGGAGGGGGGAGGGGAAGCCACAGCCTAACCCAACAGCCACACACACATTCACTGGCTTGAGCAAAGGAGGAACCATCATTTTTTTTTACAAAGGAAAATTTAGAAATCTGTTTAGAAACCCTAACCCTAAATAACAATAATCCTTGCATTTCATATTTACATATTCTAGACTTGTCAAAGCGCTTCACAGAATATACTGTAAAGTGAATTGACTGTATATATTTGTGGGCGAAACGCGGCAGCCAGTTACGCATAGCAGCGTCCCCCACAAACAGTCGTGGATTGAAACGACCATTTTTTTTTGGAGGGATTATTATTAGGTGTGTGTGTGTGTGTGTGTGTGTGTGTGTGTGTGGAGTAAGGAAAGTTGCTCAAGGTTTCGTCCTGACCTGCCTGGATTCGAACACAGGTCTCACGCTTGTAAGGCGAATGCTCTAACCATTGAGCTACAGGGACTCCTGTCTGGGCAGAAATCTGTCTGTATCACCCAGCGCGGGGACCCTAAGGTGGTCTGAACACAAGCGAAATCGCCATCTCTCAAGCCAATTATTTAGATTCAATATGACATTACAAGACACATACTTTTCATTCATAAAGTTACTCGCGGTCGACTGCTGTCGGATCATTTACACTGAATGAAATGAAAACTTCCCAGGCATAGTGGCTGCTGCAATCCCATAGTCAGAAACGACAGGGTCAGGTGATGCTACCCTTAAAATCTCTCAGAGCAGAAACTATCGAATGAATTAAAAGATCAATGCATTTTATGTCAATACACGCACTTTCGAACTATGAAGGGATTCGCTGTTTTAATGCAGTTGCGTTGGCTGAAAAAACAAAACAAAACAGTTCCTTCTTTGGAACTTAAGTGTGGTTACAGGCTGTGGGAAAGTTTTGACTAACTTCTCATGGTTTACTGGGCTGAACCCAGTGACTGGGGTAAAGTAATGCTCATGTCTGATTGTTGTCTGTAGATTATTGCAAAAAAATATTAACTTGTCCACGAGACAATAAGTGAACGTCGGTCTCACATTTGTCCTCAACCCAGCATATGTTCAGCTATGGTTATTAATGAGAGCGTTCTTACTGTATTAATATAACAAGTACATTCGCAGAGGGCTGGCTACAAAATGCAAGGGGAAAAAACACTGCAAGGAAGAAATGTGCGTATGGGTGAGCCAGTCAGTGGTATATGAATGTGGTGCCAACATCTTGGTTTTAATATGAAACAGTATGGACTTTCTTATCCCCTAGACAATTATATTAGGCAAATGTGGTTTGATTTCTTTGAAATTATTATACATGCACCCTTTCAAAAGTGACTGTCTCCTTTGATTACGATACAAATCGATATTTTTACCTCCGTGAGTGAAGGCAAACCTACTACCCCTTTGAGCATCCAGCCAACAGCCTAGAGCAGTTTGCAAAAGTTTTTGATAAACTATTGCTTTGGCATCTAATTGCATCAGACTCACCGGATATAGTAATCTCCAGATTGAACAGTTACTGAAAACATCCTAAAACCATTAATGTTGTTCAAAGGTGAAGGAAGGAGAGCATGGATTCAGTTAAATTGTTGGCATTAATTGGACTGGTAAGTGGAGCAATGGTTGCTAGTCAAGTCTTAGAGCTTTATCGTACAAAAATATTCCCAGACCTTTCAGGCGGTCAGTTCGCATACCACAACTGGAAAATCTGTGAGCTACAAAGCAAATTTATGTGTCTAGGAGTTTTATACTCTACTACTTTGAGAATAATGAATTAATGTTCCATCTTATAATTTTGGTTGCAGGTTTCTCGGTGCATATTATTAAAACGTGATTTATTTTCCCGCTGTAGCTGCAATGAAATCTTACTTTGTTTATTCAAATATTTGGTGTAGCATTACGTGGATGCGACCATTGATGCTTGCATTCTTGACTAGGATCAGCTAACTCAGTGCTAACTGGGAATGTTAATGTTAGGTTAATACAGTAAGAATGTTATGCAAGTTCTTATTAATCGGCCAACTCAGCACAGTGCAGGGATTTGAACTCTCTGGGGTCTGTGCAGTTCAAGTTCAACTCGCCGTCAGCGCTTTCACTAATCGAATCATCCAGTAAATTGATAAACAGTATTCGATCTCATAAGACGATTTGGGAGAAGCCATCTTTGACATTCCATCGCCATATTTGCGGCCTGCAAACCTGCACACAGAAGACGCAAAGTTGGGCTAAGCGTGGAAGAATGTGCTTTACAGATTTTGCATTCATTTTGGTCATTGCTTCTTGTTCCTCTTGTGTTTTTATCGTAGTCGAAATGAAACTATGACTTCCGTAAAACACCAATCTCCCGTTTGAATGTGAAGAAAGGAGTGTGGAAAGCAAAGACAAGGATTAAATGAACCAATAAATTGGTGGAACAGACTCAATGGTCCCCCAACACCCCCTCATTATATATTTATATTTTGTTCACAGTGCGTTTAAAAGTGTCCTTGCCCAAGGATGAGTTTTTCAGTTCTATTTCCCTTCCTGAAAAAGTTGTCTTAACAATTAAAGATCCTATAAACATTTGTGGAGCTCCTGTAGCTCAGTGGTTAGAGCACTTTCCTTGCAAGCGAGAGACCTGGGTTCGATTCCAGGCAGGGCGAAACCATGGGCAAGTTTCCTTGCTCCACACGCCTGATAATAATCCTTCAATAAAAAATTGGTCACTTCAATCAACGGCTGTTTGTGTGGACACTGCTGTGCACACTTGGCTGCCACGTTTTGCTTATAACTATACAGTCAATTCATTGTATATTCTGTGAAGCTCTTTGAAACGTCTAGAAGACGTGAAAAGGCGCTATATCAAATGCAAGGATTATTATTATTATTATGGATCCAGTTATGAAAAATGAACACATGGATATCCAGAAGAGATTTTGGTCAAATTTCTAACTCTGAAGCGAGAATGCTATGAACTGAGTGAGGCAGACTGGCTGGCGCATCTTAAAATGTGGTTTGAACCCACTTGCGTTGCAACCCGAATTTGTTTTGCGACTCTTTTCTCCGCAAAAGATTGATAAATAGCAGTCGGAAATTAGTATCACTATGCGCAGCTAGCTGCCAAAACCGATCTGAAACTGAGAAACAAAATAGTATACCAGCAATTGGAAAAAACACCCAAAAACCAACTGAAAACTTTCAGATGCTCGCTCAAATCAAGCCTAGAATGACTCTTGTGTGGTCTAAAATATTTTTGAAATCACTCTTTCATAAGTGGTTAGCAATTTAGCCTCCAGGTATTAGTGGCTGTTGTCATCCGAATGGTTTATTACTGCGATGTGGAATCAAAGAAAGAGTGAGGTGGGTCCATCAGCCGACAATGCAGGTCGTGTCAGAGGATCGCGGCGAGGCAGCAGAGATAGGATTTCACAACCTCCAGTCAACATTTTCTAACCTAGATTCCGCTTGCTCGCTGCACAAACGGTATTTGGTGGAGCAGATGCCAAGGCACAAGCTGACATAAACACGCTCGACAGATGAGGGTTCGACCTCCGTCAAGTGTCAATAATCATGAGGGAAGATTTAGGAAATGTGATGACACGTAACGTATACGGGATTTCCTCGGGTTTCAGACGGGTGGGTGGGTGGGTGGAAATTAGTGGACGTTCTTTTAAGAAACGCATCCACGTTCCAGAGGCCATCAAGCGTTTAAGACAAAAAAAAAAAGCACATAGTTTATGTGTTGCGGTTCAGGTGTGTTGCTCACCTGTGTTGAGGAATCTCTTCCATTCTTCACAAATAACAAGCGAGAGTAATGCTGCTTTCTGATGTATCACATCAGGGTACTGCAAACACAACGCACTGGCAACTCAGATTGTTGCCTTTGTTACTCAGGCCCAGCCGTAAAAATATATGTACCTGTATATATATTTAATGAGGGGAAAGCAACTCTAGTGATTCATTAAAACCGCACGAAAAACTGCTTTGCAAAAGTCACTGAATTTATTCCCGTGTAGAATTCACGTGAGAAGCGTTACAGATATATTTTTCAAGGTTGCTTTCATGACTTGAGCAAAATCTTGCGGACTTTTCTGTATGGACAGACAGGTGCCTGACACTTGCGGAAGTCCATCACATGCTTAAGAGTATCTAATCTAAACCAAGGTGAGATTTCCACGCTTCCAACCTAATCGCTTGAGCAACTAGAATAGAATGGTGAGAAAATATGAGCAGATTTACTCTATTCAAACTACAGAGTTTGAAGTACAGTATTTGACAAATAGAGCCTTGAACCCAAAGTGAGTTATCTACGTTCTTTCAAGAACAAACAAAAAATTGACTTCAAAATTAAAATTGCAGCTGGTTCTTTGAAAAAAAAGTATTTAGTGTTTTCAATTTGATATTTATTTATATTTGGTTAACAATCATCTGGTTTAAGAAAAAGTCTAGCACCAGCAATAAGTCTAAACTTTTTCTTTTTGCTTTATAATTACGTTGATTATAAATCTGCAAGTGAGCCAAAGCAATTACAGATGAGATTTCCAACTGTAAAATCTCTGTCTCACTGATACTGTATTTTATCTGAGACCAATCCAGGTGTTAACATGTTAGCCTCAGCTAACATTTGACAAAATGGTGTTTCCGATGATAAATATGGGATTTCCATTTGAGGGAGTGAAATTCTGCAGCGTTTTTAAAAGTGCAGGTTACATAGGAACATAGGGACAGGAGTAGGCCATTCAGCCCTTCAAGCCTGTTCCGCCATTTAATTAGGTCATGTATCCGATCCATACCTTATCTAATCCTTTCAATTCCAATTTCCCACTGTCTACATCCCTTAATACCCTGACCTACCAAAAATGATTGACGAACAAGCTATCAAACAACAACAACAAAATTACACTTGTATAGCGCCTTTCACATCAGGAGGACGTCCCAAGGCGCTGGACAGTCACTGTTTCAGTCCCGAGCTGGGGTCGGGGACGAGGAGGGTGTAGGGAAAGGGGGGGATTTGGGGGTGACCGATGGGACCATCGAAGAGGAGGGTCTTGAGGTGGGACTGAAAGAGACCAGGGAGGGGAGCGAGGTGGAGAGATTGCGGGATGGAGTTCCAGAGGTTGGGGGCAGAGTGGCTGAAGGCTCGCCCGCCGATGGTGGGGCGGGTGGATCAAGGGGGTGGACGTGAGCGGAGGGGGCGGGGGGCACTGCTCGACTAATATAGCCACTGGTCTATATCAAATGAAGTGGATGAATGGAATGTTTATCACCAGGGCTCTCGTAATTACGAGACTGGTGGTCTCGTGAACATTCATCCATAACCCCCTTTAAAAACACACAACCCGCATGCTTGCCTGTTGTCAATCTGCGCGGGTTTCATTTCAAAGCCGGCAGAAATCAGATAATGTCCTTTTCAACATTCCCTGGTCTTTGAAAACATTCCGCAAAGCTGTTGGGAGTTTAAGTGCTACATTTTGGTCTTTCACTACCACGGTTGTTTTGTTGGGACGGGTACAGTCATTGCTGCCTCAATTGCAAACCAAAGCTTGCAAACCACTTCATTTGACATCAATTACTTCTGAAGCACTTCTAAGACATTTCAATTTTATTAGGCACTAACGGGGCATTAGAAAAATCCACCCAGGGGTCAAGGTTTCTCTGTTAACTTAGCATTTCAGATTGTCCAAGATTTGACAAATTCATCATTTTTGCCTTAATTTTTCCCTTCAAGGCCAGTCTCAAGGCCCTCCTCTTCGATCGTGCCTTCTGCTGCCCTCCCAACTCTCTCCCTCAACTCCCCCTACCCTGCCACTGTCCCTTGCTCGGGTCTCGACCTGACTGTTCAGTGTCTTGGGGACGTCCTCCCTGCGTGAAAGGCGCTCTCTCAATGCAATTTGGTTGTTGTTTTTGTTGTTAACTTGCAAGGACTATAGAAAAAAACCTGCTTCCAAGTTCAGAATGAATTCAACAATTTGCAAAACATTGCTGTGTGCAGTGCAAGTGGGTTACTTGTATTTGCCTATGAAACACAGTCAATCCCGTGAAATACTTTGGTACGTCCTCCCGACCTTACCCCCTTGATGGAGAGTGAAAAATACTGCTCATTCCTCCGATGGCCTCGTGCATAGAGGTGCAAGTGTGTTCTTAAAGCCATCAATGCTAAGTAGAAGAAAATAATTATCCCTCCAACACAGGCATATTTAGTGTCCTGGAACCTGTTTGAGTTTGTCGTAAGGACACAAAAACACAAGATTACTGGCTAAGTAATAATAATCTCTCTCAGTTTTTTGACTTCTTGAATGGTACAATTGAATACCAATCAGCGCATAAACATTTGGCCAATACTTTTAATGCTTGGGATCAAGGTTAATTCGCGGATTAGAATGTTTATGCAACGGGAGAGAATGCTATTGGAATTTTATGCGTGGGTCAGATATGCATTCGCATTTATCCAGACGTGAATATTGTAAGTCGCAGAGCCTAAGCAATGCATCTTAATATCGTGAAGAATGCCGAATGTTATCTGAGATATGGGGAAATTGTTAATCTTTTTATTCGTTTTGATGAAAGAAAACATCAGAAAGTTACAACGCCGGCTTGAACCTTGTTGTGATTACACTCTCTCACTCTCTCTCGCACTCTCGCTCTCTCCACTCGTTTTATTTTACGTGCTCTCACCAGATTTACGGTGCCTACACAAGGCTTTTCATTCCATTTCGCGTTATTGTTCTTGCATCTAGATCTCAGACAGTGTGCTATTACTGGAGATCATGTTTAGCAGTCTGTTAGGATGGATTAGAGTTTCATGGTTTCCAATAAACTCCCTGATCAAACACATTCTTTGCATAACTAATAGCGCAGACCCTGCCACATAACGTCGGCCTGACTGCACAGAAATGCTTCAGAAACTCGTGAAGTTTTAGGACGTGAACGGACACAAAATCCCAAAGTAATATCTGCTTCTGCCGAATCAATTAGCTTTGCGTCCAGTTCAAGCGGGTGTTTGATTTCATTGTACGTGGGTCTATGGGTTTACGAAAGAGAAATAGGTGTTTCTTTTCTTTGCAAGCTGGGCAATATCTGCTTCTGAAAAACTAACGTGAATGTGAAAATCTGTTAAGCTGCTTTGCTGTTTATCTCGTGCGCAGGTGAACACTGTCTGCGTCTGTGGGAACCGGGAATGTTTCGTGACTTTGCGGCATGAAAATAACTCGACTCAAAAGGCGACTGCAAACACCTCACTTTACCCGTCAAGAAAAGAAATCAAGAAAGGACAGAGAAAGAATGATACTGAATTTTCAAAACCTGTCAAATAATTATTTTGTCTTTGAATATGCTTCTGGTCACTTTTCCTTTCCCCCTCCTGTCTCTCTCCAAGTTCAAACTTCCAGTTCAATCCCCCAGTCTCCTGCTATACAAAGATAAAGCTTTTGAGATATTCTACCTACATGAAAAGCTCCATATATTTATATATATGTGTATACAGTATATCAATTTGTTGCTGTCTTTTATTTGAGGATATGGAAAGCGCAGAAAATTCTGCAAAGTACTATAACAAATAAAAGTGCAATGAAAATACATTGTGCACAGTACAATATGTAATGAAGGAGTTTTAATTTTGGTATCAGTTTTGTTTTACTGATAATTCCTATTCTTAATTCCCAAACTCAAACTTTTAAGCAATCCATATCACCCATCTCCTCGCAGCTCTGCATCTTAAATAATAATAATCCTTGCATTTGATATAGCACTTTTCATGTCTTCTAGATGTCTCAAAGCGTTTCACAGAATATAATGTAAAGTGAATCGATTGTATATTTGTGGGCGAAACGCAGGGACCAATTGCACACAGCGGTGTCCCACAAACGGTCGTGAATTGAAATGACCGATTTTTTTTCGAGGGATAATTATCAGAATTGGAGTAAGGAAACTCGCCCAAGGTTTCACCCTGCCCGGAATTGAACCCAGGTCTCTCGCTCTAACCACTGAGCTGCAGGACTCAAAATTTTATTGGGGATTATCTGTGCCACTAGTTTAAACAACTCATTAAACCAAGCAATGAAGCACAAAGACAGTACAATATTCTGAATTTACCACGCATGTTGTCTGAGCATTTAGATTTCCATTGCCCAGTTTTTAGTTGCTGTTTTAAATTCTGTCTCATGTCATGACGCAAGCTTGTGGCTTCTGGAAGCTGAGTTAAAATCGGTCAAAGTTGGTCCATCGGGTACAAATCGGCCCTTTCAACCTCCAGTTTACCAAACAAAAAATGTTCTGGAAAATAACACGAGGTAGGTGAACGCTTGTTTCCCGTGGGGGAGCGAACAATGGCGTTGAGCTCTCAGTGTCACATGCCTCTCTATCCATCAGACCTATAAACTTCATAGACAGAGGAAACCACTGACATGTGACCTTTCCGATGATCACTTACACGGGTGTCAGCAAAATAACCAAAATGGAAAAGCAAAAACCTTTTAACAACGTATGTGGCCCTTTGCCTTCATGTGTAACCAATCCAGCATGAAGTTTTATGCCTGCAGTTCGCTGATTTTAGCAGTCAGTGCTTCAAAATTAAGAGGCACTTTGCATTGTTGTAGGATCAATGTCTCATCCAGACACAGGCTTGTACTCGTTCCTGTATGCTTGACTATTGTTGCTTCACAAGGCTGAGGAGATTTCCATTTGCGGTCGGTTGAAACGTTACTGCAAAACACTCCAAAATATCTCTCCGAGACAGAGGATGTACGAACAACAACAACAACACAATTACGCTTCTATGGCACCTTTCACGTCAGGAGGACATCCCAAGGCGCTGGACAGTCACTGTTTCAGACCCGAGCTGGGAACAGAAGGGGGTGGGGGGGGGGGGGGGGGTGGAGGGGGAGGGAAGGTAAAACAAAAACGGTTTGAAATTTGAAAGTGCAATTTCAGGACAGACACCAGGAAGTATTTATTTATACAACCACAACAACTTGCATTTGTGTCATGGCCTTCCAAGCAGGGTAGCGTCTTGTAGCCCTCACGTGCCAATTAAATAGTGGAGCCGGTTGTTTGGAGGAGTTGAGGCTGGGACAGCTGAACGATACGAGGGGGGGAGGGAGGGAGGGACAGGATGCGGTAGATATTCTGAAGTGATGAGATGCAAGCCAATCTCGGGATTTTGAGAAGTCTATGTATCCTTTGCATTCAGTGACTGAATGTACAGTATTTATTGTTGTTGTTTGGCAGGCATTTTGCAATGACACTGAGTTTTTGCTATAATGCACTTGTTGGGAGAAAGCCATCGGTTATGTTTTTATGGGGAGCAATTTCCTGAAAGAAATTAGTGCTGAATCTAAACATTATGGAAGTCAAGAATAATTTCCCGCAAACATTGCAAGGATTATTGAAAAGTGCGTGCGATTGCTATTAAGGTTGACCCTTTCTTATCCACAAGAGCGGAGTCGTGTAGCTCAGTGGTTTAGAGCACTCGCGTTACAAGCGTGAGACTCGGGTTCGAATCCAGCCAGGTCAGGGCGAAACCTTGGGCAAGTTTCCTTACTCCACACGCCTAATAATAATCCCTTAAATAAAACAGTAATAAATTGGTCATTTCAATCCACAATTGTTTGGGGGGGGACGCTGCTGTGTCTGTATATTTGTGTGCAATTGGCTGCCGTGTTTCGCCCACAAATATACAGTCAATTTACTTTACAGTATATTCAGTGAAGCGCTTTGAGACACTCTAGAAGACGTGAAAAGCGCTATATCAAATGCAAGGATTATTATGATTATCAAAATGGGATTTTCCCAACAAATTGCATGCAATCACAGCGATAAATAGGGGGTTGAAGATAACAACTCGATCGTTAGTCGGGTCCTATTTTGCATAAGATGTTTTAATTTTGACAATATCCTCCCTTACTCTACCATCATTTTTCTTCCGAAGGCACTCAGGGTTGCTGGGCTGCAGTTACAGTGTCCAGTGTTGGTTGAAAGAACGGGAGAGTGAACGAGAGATAATCTAGCTCCTGCCCTCAAAGTGTGTGTCTTTCTGAATTTTCTTTGCCCAAATGAAGGACACATAACTGGATGTAAAATGTCTTTGAGAATAAACCCAACTTTCAAAAGTGTAGGATTGTTTGTTTGTTTTATTCGCCAGGAAGTTTGAGCTAGTTCTTGATTAGAGTTTATACATTTTGTTTCAAAACACATACTATCTAATGATACTACTCGGATATACAATAATATTTGCAATCGACATACTGATCATACGATAATATGTCAACCAGTGCTTCGCACGGTGCATTTGAAGTGTAATAATAATTGTTATCCAGGCAACTGAGCGGTTAATCTGACCAGCAAAAGCAACGATAAGCAAAAAAATAAAATGTTACCATCTTTAAATAGTTGTGTCACTTGATGTGGATTATCAAGGTTATAAACAGCCTATAAACCTGCTTCAACAAATCACCCCAATAGGAAACTGTTCTAGTTTCACACGTTCTAGACATCTCAAAAGCGCTACACGGAATGTACTGTAATGCGAAGTGACTGTATATTCGTGGACGAAACACGGCAGGCAGCAAATTGCGCACAGCAGCGTCCCCCACTAACTGTCGTGGATCGAAATGACCAATTATATTGTTGTACAGCTGCACTCTCCAGCCATATAGACAAGCCTGTTGAATGTTGAACCCCAGCCCAGTCTTCACCACGTGGGAGGTAAACACTACTGAACAGGGATTAAAAAAAAGAGTCTTTGCTTTCTCTTAAGCTCTTAGTAGCTGAGGCAGGAGAGAGAGACACTTGAATGAAGCCAGCGGGTTTCTGCGTGTGTTAGACCTCAGGCTGACACCAGCAAAACCCGAGAAATAAACCTCGGAGCTTAAGGTGTGCTAAAAGTGATACATATTGACCTTTCGGTTCAATGGCAGATGAAAGGGTACTAATGTGGCTCTTAAAGAATTATCAAAGCGCTGGTGACTCAAGCATTAAAGGTGATCTGAAAAATAAACACATTTCCCCCACCCGCCCACACAAAAAAAAAAAAACTTTCCTTCTGCACCATTGTTGCAAAGGCCATTATTCGCCATCTGCGTCACACGATGGCAAGTTTGGGACTTGTTAAGTTTTCGCAAACATTTGCACAAGCGATCGGCCTCTTTTCTGGCCCCGTGGATTGGAGAGAAAGAAAAGCCGAAACGCGTTAGTGTGTAGGTGTTTTTTTTTAAAAAAAACAAGAAATCCTAAAAAAGTTTTCATCTACCAAAAATGTTCAGCACGCTCCCTCTCTCTCTCTATCTGGAAGGAAGGAAAAGTAAGGAGCGGGTAACAAAAGACATTGCGAAAATAAACTGAACAAATGCATGCCACGGGCATTTTGCGGTTCGAGCTGGTGCCTTTTCATCAGGATAAACTGGATGGCAAATAGGACAGGAAATGGGGCCAGATGTCAGGGCTACACTCTCCGGGTCAATTGATCTGCACCTTTGAAATTCCAACACAAAATCCATTTGCGTGCTTTTTTTTTTAAGTCATGTTTGGCTTTTCCGTGAACTCTTTTGTACGGCCGCCTTTAAGTGTCAGGTAAACACATCATTCCTCTCACCAAAAGCCTCCAGGTCTCAACATCTCTCACTCAGGTAGACGTGTTTGGAACTTAGCTTTTCGTTCTAAGGCATCAGTTGTCATTCTCCGTTTGCTGATTTTAACTGGTTTCCCCCCCCACCCCCACCCCTCCCGCTCCCCCACCCCACCCGTGAATGGGGACAAGCACACAAAGCACACTTAGCCCCCAACCTCAAATAATAAAAAAAATAATAAGAAGAATCATTACATTCGAGGATCTCACAACTCAAAAGACTGTCGTGGGATTTACTGTAAAGTGTAGCGGCTGTGTATTTTCTATCCAAAATATGAGGTTACATTATTTTCATTTACTCAAGAGTCCTGGAGCTCAGCGGTTAACAGCACTCGTGTTGCAAGCGAGAGACCTGGGTTCGATTCCTGGCAGATCAGAAATCGAAACACATTTTGGGCAAGTTCCCTTCCTCCAATTCCGATAATAATCCCTCAAGAAAAAAATTGGTCGTTTCAATTCGCCACTGTTTGTGGGGGGACGCTGCTGTGCGCAATTGGCTGCCGCGTTTCGCCCACAAACATAGTCGATTCACTTCACAGTATACCTTGTGAAGCGCTTTGAGACGTCGATAAGATGTGAAAAGTGCTGTACAAAATGCGAGGATTACTGTTATTATTATAAATAGTGAAACAAGGTTCGAAACCGGTGAAAACTAATTTGTGAAATGGGTGCACTTTTTCCAAAATGAAAAATGTCTCGATTTTTTTTTATGAACAGTCTCGATTTTACTTCTTAAAACAGCCCATTTCCATCTGCATATCAGGTAGCGTCGCAACGGTGCACAGCGAGTGACATTAAAACAAAGACAGCTGTTTGGTGAATTTGACCCTGAACAGCACACACCCGATCTGTCAAGAGAGATTGTGCGAGAGGCTTGGCGGGCAGAGCGCAGCTTTCCAGCGCCCGAGGCAAGTTTCAACAACCCTCCCTCAACAAGTGATGGTTAACTCTGCATTTTAGCTTCCGCTCACAGGAACACACAGTTCTTAATGCAGACATTGGAAGCGAAAATGCAACCCATCATAACAGGAAATGGCAAACTGCAACTACCGACTCTAAGAGGGAGGGAAGGAGGGGAGTATTCAAGCCGAGCTGGGGTTCAGACTTAGATCACATTGGAATGGGGTTCCCCTAAGTCCACAGTGTAGTCCTTTAGCTCACTGGTTAGAGCATTCGCCCTACAACAGAGAGACCTGGGTTTGATTCCAGCAGGGCAAAACCATGGGCAAGTTTCCTTACTCCACACGCCTGATAATAATCCCTCAAAAAAAAAGGAACAGTAATAAATGGTCATTTCAATCCACAACTGGTTTGTGGGACACTGCTGTGCGCAACTGGCTGCCACATTTCGCCCACATAGTTAATTCACCATAAAGTATTATTAGTACAGTGTAGAGGGTTATAACATTCCACAAGCATCACAAGATCCCTGATCATTCATCAACACTGGGAACCCAAACAAAGCAAGGGTGTGTGTAACAAGTGATACTGTACATTGATTGGCACTTCCTCAGTCTTTGCTTTGTATCAACCACCCTACCCATTTGTGGAGCTCTTGTAGCTTGGTTGATGGAGCACTTGGCCTTACAAGTGAGAGACCTGGGTTTGATTCTGGCAAAACCTTGGGCAAGTTTCCTTATTCCACACCCTGATAATAATCCCTCAAGACAAAAAAAGGGTCATTTTTAATCCACGTCTGTTGGTGGATTTATTATTATGACCGTGTGCGCAATTGGCGGCTGCGTTTCGCCCACAAATGTACAGTCAATTAACTTTACTGTGCGTTCTGTGAAGCGCTTTCAGATGTCTAGCAGATGTAAAAAGAGCAGACAGAAAATCGCTCTAACCCATTGCACAGACCAGCCCCCTTTCTCCCTCCCTCAACTCCTACCTAACGGGATTCAAATATTGGAAGAAACAGGCAAACCTTGGAAGAAACAACAGGCAAATGTCAAAGAGATAGGTTTTCAAAATATTTTTTTTTTATTTCTAGTTTATTTCCGTCGAAAACTTGTCTAGTACAGGTCTGTTTGTGAAAATGTGCATTTCAGACCATGAACAGTGACATTATGTAAAATATAAAAGTACAAATTTTTTTTGAGTTGAATGCTTTTATAATAGATTGTGACCATCTGGAAATTATGTGAAACATTTATGATTTTTTTTTAAAAACAGACATATTTGTCGGTACGTGAAACCTCTATTCAGCCTTTGGCCTTTCAGTACAGATTATCTTCTTTAATATAAAAATACAGTACACCGCCATTCGGTAACAACCTTGCACAACCAACGTCCATTGTCTCTGCAGTATTGTGGTTATACATGGAAGGTTCAGAAGAACAGAGATGCCACATGCAGAAATGACACTGAGGTAAGCAGTAACATGTTCCTGAAATTCAGACAATTATACATCGCATCCTCGGGGATCGCGCATTCATGTCGTTACGAGATCCCTTCGGAGACAAGTGTACAAAGCATTTCAGTTTTCAGTAAAACAGTTATATGAGGCAATGTATGAAATTAAAAAAACTCGGTGTAAATAGACTGGTTATTTAACTGTAGTTTGAGGTAATGTGAATAGGAACCTTTTTTTTGGAATAGAGCAGTAATCACATTAAGTAGAATTGATCACATTAAAAACAAAAACGAGATCTACCAAAAAAAAATAAAACGCTGTCAATAATATAATTTTCTATGAGAAAATTAAAACCTATAAACGTGGCAGTATATGGCATTGTAATAACAAAAAATAACAAAAAAAAAAAAACTGATCCACAAAATAGCAGCAAAACACAATGACGAAAGAAACAAAAAAAAAGAAATTAAAAGAGAATTTTTTTTTTTAAAAAGCAATGTTAAATTTTCAAACCAAGCTGGGAACATTTCCATAGCAGCTTAAAGGAGTGTCCACTCCGTTTCTTACAATCAACACCTTAACGGCAGTATCACACAAAAAGCTCTCCCATCACATTCTCCTCACACCGCAACTTCAACTGAGTTTCGTCTCTCCTCCGCCCTTTCCCTCTCTCCCTCCCCCCCCCCACCCCACACCTTACCCACCCACCCGCCCACCCCCCGGACTACTTTCTAGCATCAGTACATACCAAGATGTGCAAATTTTCTACCAATACCTAAAAGCTGGTGGGATAGTGGGGGAACAACAACATAGGAACATAATTGTTTTCAAGTAGACCATTTCTACTAAAATTGGAACTATGGTGTTTCGTGACATGAAAGGGAAAAAAGTTCAGACGTATAAATGGAGCCTGAAGTAAGGATAAGTAAAAGGATTCCAATCCTACAGGCCTTTCTCTCTCTCTCTCTCTCTCTCTCTATATATATATACATATATGTATATATACATATAGAGGGGGCATGTTATAGCAGCAGCTTTTTCAGGTTTTCCGCCTCATTCCACCCATCTGAAAGGAGCCTACTTTTACTCTAAGCACTATTATTACCTGGCGTTAGCATCGGGGTCCAAAGTGAGTAGTTGAACGTGGCTGGAATTTTGCGCGTAAGTTACGACTCAAAATTGTTTTCGATCCGCGTCAACACTCAAAAGATCACCCGAGTTGCAGCACAGAGTAAAAAACACACAGAAACGTACGTAATGTAAAAAAGAAAATTTGTAAAAATAAAAAAAAATTCCACCACAAATGCCACTTTGATCGGAGGCAGGGATATAAGATTTTGGCCCAAAAGATGATTTCGCTTGTCGACGCAAGGCAGATGTCATATCACATCCTGTCATCTGAGAACTACAGCGTTACACCCTCAACACCTGTGAGGCCATAAAAGCAAGTCTTGTTTCAAACATTGGAACTCAATTAATCTTTCCCAACTGGTTGACGGTTTAAAAGTCATTGACGGAGGTGGTGGTGGTAACGGGGGGGGGGGGGGGGGGGGGGGCGTTTAACGGGGTTCCATCTCACCCATTGTCAATGTTACCACAACACACCAGACCTGGGCAGGATTTTTCCTGGCTTCCCCAGTTAGGTAAAGAAACAATTATTTTTTAATACCAAAACCAATTAGAAAACTAAAGCCACCAGCAGTGAACACTCAGACCTCAACCTCTCTGTAACCCTCTAACCTGAGGATCTTTGATTTACTCTTCTAAAGACACCAAACGTCATAGGAGTTATTTAAAAAATGTATTTACTGCATGAAAAACACACACATTTCCCGTAAGAACTAAAACTCCTATATCTGTAACACAGACACTTTTAACCTTGAACTCTGTGACGTGTCTCTACCAGAAGTTTCTTTTTTTTTCTTCTTCTTCTTCTTCTTCTACTTCAGTCTTACAATAAATAGTTCTACATTACCTTATAAATAAATTACATGATGAAGAATTTTCTTTTAGTTGTGGATAATTAAGCAAATAGGTTCTGTTGCAAATAGGTTCTAGTTACATTCTACGTTTCGCTAAACACCTGAAAAATAAATCTATGCAGGCCCCATTTATAAATTAGTTGGCACGTGAAAAGATTTCTAAACACTGTTCTTTCGCTAAACAGGTCAGTGATGCCAGCAGTTTTGGAATATAATTACCACTTACTGGAATGTCATGAATAAGGTTCCATTTCCCTCTTTAAACACCATAGTCAACTCGCTTGCGTTACCACGTCTGTGCGTAGGCAAGTAATAGTATTTTCTAAACCATTCCATTTTATTTGAATTCATTTTTAAAATTAAAAAAAATTCCACAAAAGAAAACAAAAACAAACAAACAAACAAGGATTTTTAAATCTACTGACTGAAAGTGCTTCGAAATGGAATGGTTTCAGAAAACAGAAAGGCAAGGCTAAGGATTAAACCCGACAATGGCAGGGCTGCATTGGGTTGACTCCAGCCAGCATTGTGTATTTACATAGTCTCTTCTGTCAAAAATAAATTTTTTAATAAAACGAAGGCTTAAAAACGTATTATACCATTAGTAACTGTGTGTATAATTAGGTACTTAGCCAGGAGTAGTAAAAAGGGCAGTTACAAGTTATATTAAGCTGGCACCCGCAAGCCTTCAGCATAGGTAATCCACAGTCTCCAAAGATTAACATATAATAATGCGGAGTACTAAAATACACTAATGGGTTCTATCAACCATTTATAAGGTGAAGAGGATCAGCACTAAGGAATCATATAAACATCTGGACAAACTGATTATAAAGTGACTAGACACATATGCAAGCAGGTATAGAAAAGCCTAGGTTGCAGTAAAAGCTATGCACTTTTTTTTCTTTTTTTCTCTCTTTTTGTAGAAAAAAAAGATTAAATCGTTACTACCTAAAACCCTCTTCTACATTAAAAATGGTTCATTCACACTCAAAAATCAATTCTAATACCTCCCCTAATGACATTTTTTTTTGTTTGTCACCTATTATTATAAACTTAGAAAGCATAAACACTTGATTTTGTTTGTATATAAAAACACACTATTTCATTAATGTTTCATATAATCTGCACAATTTTGTGGCATAACACACGCCGTGTTCTGTTATACAAATGCCTTCTTTTTTTGTGTGTTTTTTTAAAAAAACCTCAGTTTCAGACCATTTCATATTTTAAAAAAAAATGAAAGGTAATGGGGATACACAGAGCGCTGAGAAGCAAAGAGAAGCACGTCCCCCTTCTTTTACAAGGTCGTGGCGATGTTAAGGGGGAGGTTGTGATGTTTTTTTTTTAAGCCAGCATTTCCTTGCCAGTTACCATGAACGCCCGTTAAGAATCATAGGTTGACATCTCGCACATCCGTTGGTGTACAGGACAGATCCAGCTCATCCTCAACAGTCTTTGTTTCCGAGGCTAAGTTGCTGTGTTGAACCTGGCGTAGGCTGGTCTCAAGCAGTGATTCGATTTGTTCTTGGCAGGCACGTAAACAATCCTATACAAAGACAAAAGGAAAAAGTGGGGGATGAGGAGGGGGGGGGTGAGGAAAAGAGTTGGTTAGTATAGACATTCTGCCAAACAAGTAATATAATAATCCTTGCATTTGATATAGCACTTTTCACATCTTATCGAACATCTCAAAGCTCTTCACGGAATATACTGTAAAGTGAATTGACTGTATATTTGCGAGCGAAAGTACAAGTTAACTAAAATAATTCTAATCGACAGAAGAATGCTAAGGTCTTGTGGGGCAGAGAGCAACAGGCCCACACAGGAATCCACAAAAAAAGGCAACAGAATGTACTTTGCAGGTCTATAATACAATAGGGAACAGGTATTGCCACCACTCAAATCCGTTGATTTCACGAGAAGCCTCGATACCGATCGCAGTTTCTCTAGCGTCTAACATTGCGGCCACTGTCCCCTCAACAGACCTCAGGAGCGTCAAGGTTCCAAATGCGGAGTGCGGAGAGAGAGCAAGAGAGAAGAAGAAGAAAAAAAAAGCAAGAACGTGCATTAGATGTGAGATTCCAGCATTGCTAAGTCGGCCTCTATCCCACAGCCAAATGAGAGAGTGGAACTCATTGTCACTCTGAAAATGAAAGGTCTGGGATTCCAAACAAAAACAAAGCAACAATCATGGAATCGCTCAATCCAAAGTCTTTTATCAAATCCAGTTCCTTTAACTTCTTTCAAGTGCACATTTTGATATGTCCTTTCCCTGCCATTTGCTGTGACCTCTGGAATGGCAAGCTTTGCACCGAGTCCACTCTTCCATGATGAATTAGTGTCAAAAGTGTTAGGATGTGCATGACTGGGAACAAATGACATTTCTCAAACAGGGCGAGCGAGTGAGCGAGCAAGCAGCCTTCTGCTCTCTTTTGCCCAATTCTCAGTTCCTCAATTTACTGACTTCTGATAATGTGCTTCATGTGTGATCTGCTCCCATTTATTCCTCCCACTTACTGCCAGAAACAAACCTTGCTTACTTTTTTTTTCCTCCAACCAACAAAAGCATTCGCTTACAAATGAAGACCATTGAAACACTGTCATTATAGGGGCACTATAAAAATACAGATACTTTCTTTCCGACTTGGGTATTCACTGACCAGCGTATGCTTTACTATTTTCTAAATATGATGTCAGATAGGAACAGCAAGCAGCTCAAATCCAATTGTTAGAAATCATTGAACCCTAGACCTTCACTAGTTTTTTTTAATAAAAATTGTTAGAATAATCTTGGTTGGATAAAAACCATGGAGACCAAAGCCACAAAATATGTTCTAGATATTCCAATGTATCTGCCTGGCATTACCACTGCACGTTCATTATCAGTCAGACTGGGGGCAACACCTGTAGTAATAATAATAATCCTTGCATTTGAGATAGCGCTTTTCACACGTCTTCTAGAAATCTCAAAGTGCTTCACAGAACATACTGTAAAAGTGTATTGACATATATACGCAGGCAAAATGAAATACAGCACGAAGTATATGGTGAAACTTATTAAATGTCATGCAAGGCGCTCTATAAATGTAATTTTTAAAAATTATTTTGTGGTAAATGGGAAACTTTATCGTCAGCTAGCCGGGCAGTCTGTCTACGCCCGACAGACAGGAGATTCGCAACAACTAGTCTTTTCAGCAAATTGCTAGGTGGCTTCTGACCGATCGAGGGGCAACCTTGCAGCAGATCTCAAGAGACTCGCCCAGAACCTACTACGCTCAGGAAAATGGATTCCATCAGTAATTAACTCTTGGAAGCGCAGGCTTGGCCTCGTAACATGGGGGTGGATTCAAGTTTGAATTATGGTCGAGCTCGGTGGCTGAAGCTCCATACACAGGGGGGAGAAAGAGGTCATATAAACAGTACACATGTTTTGCTCAGACACTACCTCAGCTGACACCTTACAGGCTTCATTGCGCGAGGAATCACAAAATAACACCATGCTGCGAGAATTCCCTTGGAACAAAAATGTTGAAATAAAACAACCCAGGCCATTTGCTTTTCTTCGCTCAGTTTCGTCCTCTGCTTTTTGCCAGAACTCTGTCATCCGAGACTCAACGTTCACAGGACAAGAGCTGAGAGGTCTCCACACTTTGTTCCTTTCAGCCTTCCAAAGGCCTCAGCGATCAAGAGTGCCAGCGAACAGAATGTGCCTATTAGCTTCCCTTGCAATACCCTAAATACCAGTGGCAACGTTGCCAACAGCAAGACCCAAAGTGGCCCAAAGCCCAAGATCAAACGCAGCAAAGGACACACACATAGAACTGCAGGAAACGGCATCTGATCCTAGTTTAGAAGTCCGCGACAATATATTTCCCAATATTTACGAAGGAAGGGTAAGAGCAGGGGAAAAAGCTGCTAGCGACAATTTAGACTAGACTAGGGAAAGGATAACTTGAGTTTGCTCAAAACCAGACAAGTAGAAGATTACCACCTGTGTCTCTCACCTTAAGTCGTTCTGAATTTTTCATAAATCAGAATTCTTTTTAAACTCTTTCTCTCGCGCGCTCTCTCTCTCTCTCTCTCACTAATTACAACACACCCAAAAAAAAGTAACCAGAATAAACGTACTGGATCATCAAATTTAAAAACATTTCACTTTCAAAGCTTTCCGTTTCCCGTAAGGCACGACTACATCAGGAAGGAGAGGTTGCGTGTTCCACTAAAGTATGGTGAACAGAGAGGTAACCCAAGAGCTTTCAAACGTTAGCCTCTTTGCAACAGCTCTCTACACAAACAAAAATCTGTCTCATCGATTTTAAGTAGGAATTCAGCAGCGGAGTCTGCCTAAATGTAGCACAAACAAGAAGTTTGCCCACCGCCTGCTCCTACATACATAATCTCTTTGGGAGCAGTGAGCAGGCAAAAGATTTGGGCTGGAGAGAGAGAAAAAAAAGACAATTACAGTGACAGAAACCTGATAAGCCCGAGCAAATCATGGCTTTCAGACAATGGGGCAAGGGCTTTTTGAAAACTAGGAGATTGCCCAAAGGGTCCCAATTATACTTATTTGGGTTCCAATTACCTGTGATCAAAGTCAAAACAGGAAATTAGACCCAATGCTCAAGTGACTGATTCAGAGCAAGGTGCTGAATGCTCAGGTAAAAAAAAGACGGGTTATTCGTTCAGCTTCAGGGCAAGCTGTGCTTGCCCTTAGAAAAGAGCATCCTACTTATTTGGGTGTCAAAAAGGCCAAGGTTTTGTTTCTGCCAAATACTCTCTTTTCAATGGCTGATCGGTAGAACCATAATCCCAACAATTGTCCACTATAAAACCTGCATCCGAACGTCCCGTAGGTAAAACGAGCGACTCCCAAGTGCATTGTTGAAAACAACTAATTTCCGAGCAATTGTGAGATGACAGATCATGTCGAGGACAAAACCTGGGATATCTTACAGCAAGTCAGTTCAGAGCCAGTTCAAATAAAACCAGCGCTGACGTGTCCCGAGCTTGTTTTGTTAATCCTCGGAACATGCCTCCCTTTACTTTACAGGGTGAAATCTAACAGGGGGCAAGGCAACACTCGACACAGCGTGCGTGGAGACCCACACAGGTACGGTTGCACATTTAGTTTTCTGACCAAAGCCCTTCCCCAATCTCTCAAGAGACGCACAAAGAAACGGTGACTGCTGCCGCTGAGGCCATGGTACGCTCAAATTATTATTATTCTAAAGTATGGGATCAATAAAAAGTTTGCAAGCCAAATGGCGACTTTGGAACAGCGGTTTTACTGAGGCTTCTTCACCACCTTGTTCAGACTTTTCAGGGTTTTTCCAATGACGGGCTTAATAAATGTCACTGCAGACAAATCGACTCAAATCCAGTCGATTTTTTGCCACGGACTGAGTAACAACAACAACATATTTGTATAGCGCCTTTCAAGCCGGAAGGACGTTCCAAGAATAATCGTGGAATAGGTTCCTAGGTGGGGCCAATGCTTTGGAAGAAATGAGAGGGGAGATATAAAAGTGCATGGCTCTTAACCTTAAATGTCCATTAAGTACATCAGTCCAGCCTTAATCACTAAGCCGCAAGTTAACAGTTGTTACGTAGCAACATCAACGTTGCAAATCGGTGTAATTGTAGCTCCTTATTTTGTTTAGTTATCCAACAAAATGCACTTCCCCAACACTGTCGAGGGTTGGAACGTTAAAGTCAATCTTTCACACCGACTCCCATTCTAACACTTTGTCGCTTTCCTATTGTGACAAACAAAACAAAGCGAACCTCTGGTCTAAAAAAAAACACTCCTCCGTGTGTGTCTGTATCACACACTCGCTCTCCCATTTGCAAGACTATCTTCCCGGGCCAATTGATTCTCGAGGGCCTTTATTACCCAATACCTACTGAAGCACATCTCCTGCTGTCCAGTGGCAGAAGAAAGCTACGGGCATAAATCAGGCCACAATCTGCCTAACAATGAGATAATGTAATCATTATGAGGCCGGGCTGATGACTTTTTCGCAGCATAGGTGCAAGGTACAATAAAAAAAAACCCGACTCCCGATCATTAGGAAACCTTGAATGAAAAGGCATTCGCACCACTTGACATAAAGAGGTGTCGGGTTACAGGCCACACATAAGGTCACAGACACCATGAGGTCCATTTATCACATTTTCATGAGCCATTTCCTTTGGAGTTTAACCCTCTGACTGTCTGAAGTGACACTATTAATTGCTGGATCGCCACTAGAGTCGCGCATTCACAGGGTTATTGTTCCCTTGGAACTCAGTAGAGATACCAGTACATAACAAGGCTGTTATTACCAGTGGTCAACCTTTTCACTCCCAAGGCATTCCATTCTCGTTAAATCTAATTATTTTTGACTGAAATCTTTCATTGGTAACATTAACTTGCAGGAACAAAACTTTTTTTCATAAACACACACACACACACACACACACGGGACTTCATTACGGCTTTGCAACTGTTAGCAATAATATATATATATATTTTAAAATCCTTGTATTTGTTATAATTCTTTATAAACGCCTCGTCGATATGTCTGAAACTGTTTCCCAAGATTTCCTGCAAAGTATAGTGACTATGTGCGTGGGTGAACGTGGCAATTTCCGCAGGCACAAACAGCTACTAAGTGAACGGCCAATTTTATCTGGATTAGTTACCGGGACTGCACATCAATCACATTTATTAGTCGTGAAACTTAATGCTGGGTCATGTTTAACCTCTACAATGAATCGATGTACACCGTATAAATCTTGCCTTCGACATTAAGGAAAGCCAATATGGAAACCGAGACCGCGATTAAACGCCGTATCCTAAATCACTACACGTATCTGCTTTTGCTTTGAAGTGGAGACCGTTAGCCAACAAGACGTGGATTAGTCAAAACACAAGTCCCTTGTCGTTAAAAAGAACAGCGGGAACATAACGGGGATGGGAGGGCGGAGTGGATCACTGAAAAATATGATCGAACACACATACCGGGTCGCACTTGATGATCTGTGATAGGAAGTCTGTGAGGGGCTGGTAGGAGAGAAAACTGTTGCTGTTGCCCAGGTGAAGTCCGTGGACCGCTGCGGCCATACTGCCAGCCGCGATCATGGATGGGGGATTGGAGATAAATTTTACATCTGTACAAAACACAGGAGAAAAACCAAATGAGCGTATTAAGAGTCAGCTCGTACAAAGGAGAAAAACGAACGCCGACGCACACACACACGCCTCCCACCCCACCAACGTAAGGCAATATAACTTCGTCACTTGTTATTTTTTTATATGGATATATAAATTAAAAAATCTTCTTCCCGCAACTCGTTCTCTGCCGCTGGCTGCCCTCCACCTCAGTAACTGCAGTTTCAGTGTAAAGGCGGCATAACCTAAGTGACGGGAGAGTTTCCAGGGATTTGGCACCGACTCAACGACATTCTGATCTGACACCACGCTGCCAGCCGGCTCAGTCCCATGCCAGACTTCATCGCTGTAGGTCCACGCTCTCGAGACCACTCCCATGGATCTTTGTAAACCATGTTATTGCAATTCAGACCTTGCCATCTGTAGAGAGCCAGCGCCTGGTACCTGTGCCCCAGCCAATATCCCTTCCTCGACGTGCGGAGAGTGACACTGAAGCCTAAAAGACACATTTTTGTGTCCACTTTTATCCTCACAACTGCTCCAGACAAACAGCGTGGCCTGCCTTTTGTCACACACAACAAGGAATTATTTGTAGCAGAGGCTACTAATTTCAGCATATTAATTAGGGGGCCTCTGGCTTGTAATTGGATGTCCCAGAGTGAAGAGTGTGGCATTATTGTCGAACTCCCATCGCCTCATCTTGTGCTATTGAGAGCGCAGGAACAGGGTTCTGCGGTGAGATGAATTGGACCTGACATCCCTACAAAGGGAAGGGGGCCACCACCCCTCCCCACTCTCCTTCCCCCCCCAACTAACCCCCCCACCCCCACCGCCACCCCCACCACATCAATTCAAGCACACATCCCTCCTAGCCTATCTAAGACTTCATCCGAAAGGAATAAACATCTTCAGTGTTGTAAGAATAATGGCAACCTCCCCTGCAGAAGACAAAAGCGAGCGGCTCGGTTTCTGAAACCCCTTTTTTTTTTGGAAGAGAGAGAGAGAAAAAAGAGAGAGAGAAAAAAATTCCAAACAGGACGAGTCACTCCTTCAATGCTAAATGAAGCAGTCCCATCAAACCCAGCGAGCGCTAGGGTTATGAATGAAAACCTTTCATTCAAGCGAATCCAAAACTGCTTAACAGAATTCACTTCCAAAGATACCACAGGTTCTGACTTGTCACATTCTTGAATCGGGGGGGGAGGAGGGGTGGGGGGGGGAGAGCAGAATTGATGTGTATATAGAATGTATACATCAATTAATAAGGAGGAGGGTGGCTTCAAGATTGTGCCCTAAATAAGAAGTCGCGTTTAATAACTCTATAATTATTAGAAATGTGTCATTAAAAGTCAGCATCAGTACCAGCCTTTTTTGGGGAAAGTGGGGGAGGGGTGGGGGCGGGGGTTGTATTCTTTGAAAGCGAGATCGGGTTTATCATTGATGCCTTTCTACCTTTCGGTAAATAGAATATTTCTTTTAGAGGTAGCTGGGGATTGCTAGGCCATGCCAAGATCTATTCATTACTAGCAATTATATGTTAACTTCAAACAACGCTAGTAATTTTTCTGACCTACCGCAGTACAAAGGAGGTCTTTAGCAAAATCCAGCTCTATTAACTAGACAATTCAGAGGGTGCATAAAAGGAATTCTGCTCAACATCACCTTGAATGTAATCCCCTCCATTAAGTCTTTAAATCATCTCTCTCCCCCCCCACCCCACTTCTTGTTAAATCTTTTGTAAAGGATAATTACTTCAGTACTCTATTTATGTGCTCCATCCATTGCTCGGGGGCGAATGTTGTGCTTCAGCCTTTAGGCTAGACTGCTTATTTTTTTTTGAAAAAAAATAGTAACTGGAGCCATGGCTCAAAGTACTGGAATGTCAGCAATGCTCAACCTTTGAACAGTCCCCGATTTGTTTCTGCATTGTGACTGCCAGCACAGCAAAGCACATTCAAGCCTGACAAAACTTAAGCCTTGCCATCCTAGTGTAATGAGCGAGCTGGAAGGACCGAGAGATTTTTCCAAGTTGCGAGAATAAAGCCACAAGCAAGCTCGCATAACTCCCTGAGCTTTCCTTTCACTTTCCAGCAGCTTGAATGGCTTTAAAGTCTGCCCCCACTCATCTCTACTTTGCTTTCCGTAACTTCCTGTCCTTAGTTGAAAACAGTCTGCTTCTCGAGTCTAATTACGACTGGCTCTCTTTGTAAATAAGCCTGCACGCTGGCATTCTTTATTGCTACAGAGAAAAACAGGGATCGGAGCACAAGCATGCATTTGAAGTTAAAGAGAAGAGAAAAAAAAATAATTGGAAGTAAAATTAATTACCATTGATGTTGCCTGTAGCTAGATAGCTCCCTTGGTCTGAACGAAAGCTCAAAACTCTACAAAATTGAACTTTGGGTACAAATTTGATACCGACTAACTACCTGTATATCCCTTTTTACTTCAGGATTGAAAGTCATGCGTATCGGCGAATATACACCCACACCCCCCAAATAGCCAAATTCTACAAAACCGATATCGATCATTTTCAATATGAATTCAGGTGCATTTGGGTTCAACGCAGTATTTGTTCCCCCCACCCACCCACCCCCCACTCAAAAACATCTTTCATTTTCCCGTTTCCTCCAAGTCTCCCGGACCACACACGATGTTCACCCAGGAGGCGCTTTCTCAGTGAGCGATCTCCCAGGCCTCCAAATAAGAGTTGCTCTCTCTCTTCGAGTTGCTCTTGAAACGTATGCAACTAGTAACTGGTAGTTAGTAACTAACTCTCCTTTTGATCTGCCTTCTACCCTATCGGGAAAAGGTTGTGTGTTGCACTCAATGTCTACCTACCCACAAGAGCAATCTTCAAAGCAGGAACTCAGTGGAAAGAGGGCAAGTGTGCAGTAAGTAACAGGAATCAAGCCAGCACAACTTCAAAAACATCTCAATCGCCTCGTGGTTTTCTTCCCAACGCATGAAACACACTGTAAATATCTAGCGGAGTGCCTTTCGTGTCGATTTAATGCAGATTTAAAATAAGATATATTTTTTTAAAAAGGAACTAATTAATTAATATAATGTAGTCACAGGTTTAAATCCTATCCCGCCCCCACTTGCACTTACACAGCACATTCCCCTAGAGGGCAGTTTCCCCCAGTTATCCCCAGGTTGACTCGAGTACAGCTGTAGCCTGAGGGAGGCGAAAAATGGGGTGAAATGCTGGGAATTCTGCACCAACTCAACTGCGCCTCCTGGCGACTAGGCTTTGGAACTGCACTGATTAGTGCCCAAAGCGACGTTTATAGACGAGACAACAACATTTTGGAGATGAGGGATAAAGGTCTGGGACTAGCTTTAGAGCAAAGCAGTCACAGACTATGATTCAGAAGCCACATTTCCACTTTAATAGTACTTGGCTGTTTAAATGACTAATTTGATTTCACCATATATTGATATAAAATCGCTGTCGTGTTTATAGAATAGACCACTTCCTTTCAAACGGCATCTGGCAATCCTATCTCAAATCTGATTAGAGGAACAATAGTTCTACTTAGACTCACAACAGAATTTTTTTTAAAAAATTTAACACACGCACGCACTGGCTTCCATTCCCACAAAGTTATGCGGAATATTTTCCTAAACAGGGAGATGTCAATGTTTAGCTAGCTTGTCAGGTGATGATGAGATTGGCAGTACATCATGAGAATCCAAAGGGTAACATATTCCAAGCACCCCCCGAGACACAATTCCCACGCTATCTTGCACCTCCGACTTAAGATATAAAAGTAGAATGGTCTAATAACATGTGAATAAAAAACATAACAAGTCCCTATGCATGTTTGGTAGCTAGTTGCACCTGTAGCCGTGTATGGAACACAGCAAAATAAGCATTGCCATCCACCAAGCCAGCTGAGGATTTGAACTGCGCACCCAAACACTAGCAAACCCCATTGAATAATTGTTGCAGGTGACTTGTCAATTTCACTCGACACACACTTTTATGCCATTGCAATCTATACACGTTGGCTCTCTCCGACCGCTCATGTTAAAAAGCTCCTGACCTATATCCGACATGAATGTTTACCAAAAAGGCCTCAATGCACTCTTCAAACGCAATCAATGGAAGGTGGCATCTAGCTGCCCAGCTTCCCTAAATGTTTAGGGAAGTGTTTCCTAGATGTTATTACTGGTTTCCCCAGCCCCACCTTCCTGGTTTTACTCGCTCCGTACCTGTAGCACACAGAGCCACGAAAGTCTGGGCGTGTTTGCGGATTATCTGCTTGCTGTCCTTGGGGACGGGAAGTTTGCTGAGAAAATGTTCAATGAAATCGTGTGGAGTCACAGAGGCGAGATCCCACTTCAGTTTGTTGAGGACGAGCAGTTCCATTTGCTGGAGGGAGTGAGTGGGGGGGGGGGAGGTGGGGGGGAAGGAAGGAAAGGAGATAAGAGAGGGGGGAAGAGAGAGAAAAAAAACATAATATATAATATACTGGATTATCCGTCTGTCTAATCTCGTAGCAAAGTGAGATGGTTGCTGCAGAGAAATGACCCATCTTTTAATTGTAATTTCATAATATTAATTCTTATATTTGATGTAACACTTTTTACATCTTCTAGACATTTCAAAGCGCTTCACAGAATATACTGTAAAGTAAATTGATTGTGTATTTGTGGGCGAATCGCGGCAGCCAATTGCGCACAGCAGCGTCTCCACAAACAGCCGTGGATTGAAATGACCAATTTATTAGAAGCTTTTATTTTTGAGGGATTATTATTAGCCATGTGGAGTAAGGAAACTTGCCCGAGGTTTCGCCCTGACCTGCCCGGATTCGAACACAGGTCTCAAGCTTGCAGGGCGAGTAGTAGCTCTAACCACACTGAGCTACAGGAGTCCATACTATTTTCTCCTTTTCTATCAATTTAATGTTAATTAAAGATCATCTCCATTTTCCAGAAGGAAACTGGTACGCAGTAAAACTGATCCAACTACATATATATATATAGTATTCTGCTGACACAAATAAAGGCTAGTTTAACTTTTTCCGTCTCCCAAAGTATGGGACATTTATGCTCCTTAGGAGTGTCAGATGCTGAAGCAGTGATTTTGCAAAAGCTCTTGTTTTCAAATAATAATGTTTTTAATTAAAAAAAATAAAGAGACTAAATGGGTTGTTTATTACTGGCGACTGGATCAACAGGTTTGTTTGAGGGGGGGGGGGGGGGGGGAGGGGGGACTGGAAATCACAGCATCCACCTCCCATCCTGATCTGCTGATAACCAATGCCTTTTCTCCATGGTTGCCATTAGAGGTCGCCAGTGACCCACAAATGAAACTGGAGGCCATTCCAACGAGAGCGTGTGAGACAATGGCAACAAAAACTGTGCTAAAATTAACCTCGCATTCAAACTTACGAAAAGTTTTTTCTATATATAAACTTCTTATTACAAGTGCAGTTATATAATGATGTGATACATAGAGGCGAGTAAGTGAGTGTGACACCTTCACATCAGCAATAAGCGTTCCCCTTTATATACCATCAATCACCCCAAAAAAAATCACCCCCAAAAAAGGATCATTGTGGGTGATTTTCATCGTGAGTTTTATGTGATAACCCTTCCCAGTTTCTATTTTGTTTTGCCAAGCTGTTTTGCCCTGTGGCTATTTTTGTTCCCCCCCACCCCCACTCACCTCCCACCCAACTTAAGATCTTAAGGAAAGGTTCAGTAAGTAAGAAACACCAAGCCATGGAGATGTTGAACCTTGTAAATAATATATTGCAAATGTACAATAAATGGGGCGCATGGACAGACACAATTGTGTGTATTAAAAGTATTACAGGCAGCAGGGTTGTTAAAATAGGTCCAAAAAAACAAAGCTTTTTTAATATATATATATTTGAAACAATTGAGACTTGACATTATTTGTGAGACATTAACCGCCAGGAATGTGTTGATCTCAGTAGTGTTTCAATCGTTGGGTGGGTGGGGGGATAGGACAAATGCACATTTTATTTAATCAATTGATATAAAGAGAGACAGAGAGAGAGAGACACACACACAGACAAGAGACTGAGATGTGGTAAGTGAGAGACATGCGTTGCAATATATTAACAAAAAGACAAGTGAGTGAAAGTGATACCAAGGTGGAATGATGCTGGATGAGGAGTGGAGTTGGTGGGAGAGGGGAGGGTGTGTGTGTGTGTGTGTGTTTTGTGGGGGAATGCAATTTACCAGTAATTCCTCGGGTTTGATGGAATTGTCTGTGTATATGCAGAGTTTTTCCGCTGTTAATGGAATAGTCTCCTTCATTTTCGATGCCAAAAACATACAAGTCGCTCCCAGTAATTGCAAGTGAGTCTTCTTGGTGAGTTCAATGGACAGATAGCGGTCCAAATAGTTCATGGCTAATGGGAAGACTTCCTCTTCGCATTTCTGCTCCTCACAAACCTATTTTTGTGTGTGTGGTGGTGGTGGGGGGGTGTTTGGGGAGTGGGGGGGGGGTAGAGAAAATACAGGGCGGGGGGGGGGGGGGGGGAGTGGGAGAAAGGGAGGGAAGGAAGCAAGGAGGGAGGGAGGGAAGGAGGGAGGGAAAAAAAAGGTGCAGGATTAGTTTCACTTCCAAATACATATTTCTCTTAAAATAACAACTCTAGCAAAATCAGAAAACCTATGCCTCGAATTTGTACAATTGTCTGTTTTCTTATGGCTGGTTAGGGTTCAATGTTAACTGTGTTATTTCTGTGTGTGTGTGTCTCACTCACTCACTCACACACACACACACACACTCGTTCTCTTCTGCAGAAAGTCGGGTCGGTCGCAATTTTTCACATCGCCATCTTTTCAAAAAATATTTAAAAATATTTGAAAAATAGCCCGGGTCATACAAACCACACGAAAACTCGCAGAAAGCGATCGTTTGTCGATTGCAGTAAGAATCGAGCCATTTCAAGGCTGGGGTGACTTAGTAAAGAACTAAAGTTCACAGCCCCGGGGGTGGGTGGAGAAGGGGGGGGGGGGGTTGTTGCGTCTGTGTGTGGTATGTGTGTGTGTGTGTGTGTATATATACGAGTTGAGTGTGCTGAGGTTATCTCAGCCGCCCCGCGGCTGGTCAGAAACTTCAAAAATTAATTAAAAATAGAAAAAAGCCAGGAAAGCCACAAAAAAACACATGAAAATACACATTGCTAACCGCCCTGTGCTGTGGGCTACTTGCAAGGCAACTTCGGTGCGTTTCAAAGCCATTATTTAAGCCTTTTTTAAGATGCTGGGTGGGTGGGTGGGTGGGTGGGGGGGGAAGGGGGGCAACGTTGGCGAGTGAGTTGGGAGAGCTGAGCGCTCGTCAGATTCCTTTTTGCACAAGATATAAAAAGTATTTCAACATTTTTCTCTCTCTCTCTCCCCCCCCCCCCACCCCCACACACACACACTCTCCTCTCTAAATCCCTTCTCTCCCTCCTACCCCTATATCACAAACTAAACACAAACGACCTGCAAATCTCCACCACAAGCTGCTAAGATAGAACATTTGCAAATATTCGCTTTATTATATGATACCACCCTCACCCCCCCCCCCCCCCCTTCTCTCTCCCACCCACCCACCCAGAGAGAGAGAGAGGACAAATATACATGAAATCAATGCAAAAGTCCCAGGCAGGTCGCGTCGCATTCGTTTCGAATTTTGCAAACAAACACCTTCCCAATCCCTCAACCCCCAGCCCACCCCCCCCCCCCAAAAAAATAGATATAAACTTAATATATATTTTTTTAAAAAGCAAAAGTTATTTCATTGCAAATACGGAACAAAGATGGCGTATGGTACTGGCAAGCGCAGAAGTGCATACGTGTACATAGTTATTATTTTTAAATAAATTCGCAGCCCAAATAAGACTAGCTTTACCCAATGTAACCAGTGCACCCACCACCAGCCCCCCTCCCCACACCCAACATCACGTTAATCTTTACATTCGTCCCTCACCCACCCACCCCCCCTTTGCAAGCCTCAAACTACAAGCCACTGGGTTCCATGCAGAGGATGTAATTCTATAATATTATAAATATATATTTTTATTCATGAGATATATATACGTGTGTGTGTGTGTGTATAGATTTATATATGAACTCGCTTTTTCTTGCAATCATTTGCTTGCAAAGCGGGTTCGCACTAGAGTGAGTGAGTGAGTGTGAGAGAGAGAGAGAGTTAGAGAATGTGGACTGAGAACGAGCTTCAAAAGAAAAATAATAATAATAATAATATTGGGGTATTTTTTTGGAAAAAAAACTTGGAAAATTCCGAAAAATTAGGCAAAAGCGTGCAAAGTCACCCAAACTGGCGGGGGGGGGGGGGGGGAGGGGGAATTTCAACAAAGGGTAGTTTACTGGGAGACGAGGGACCCGAATTTTAGACTCAAAAGAGGAAAGTAAGTCAATCACGTTTTGGTCAAAAGAGAGTGAGTGGGTGGCTGAGCTAAGCTGTGGCTAACTGACCGACTGACTGACCAACTGACTGAGACTCTTATGATAGATAGACACACAGTAATAAGTTTGCAAATAAAAATAATAATGCACAGATAGAATATCAGACTGGCTTGACATATATATTATATATTAATTATATATACATATATTAACTCTCTCTGACTTGCTTTTTTCTCTCTCAACATTCTTTCTGACTCATTTTCTTACTCTTTTCTCTCTTTTTTTTCTTTCTCAACCCACACACACACACATATATATTTGTATACACACACACACCAACCTCCAGCATCCAAGTGGCCACGATTTTCCTCATGGACGGCAGGATCTCCTTCTGGACGCATTTAAAGTAACTGAGGGAGGGCAGGCAGTTCTCCTCTGTGCGAAGCATAGTTTGCAAGACGCGATCGTTCAGCAAATTGGGATCTTTGTAGGCTCTTCTGACGGTTTCCACCTCGCAACATAGCAGCTGGTGTTCCATAGCTAAAAAGGGGGGAAAAGGAGGGGGCAGAGAGAGAGAGAGAGAGCTTGTCTCTTATTTATGTGTGTGTGTGTGTATGTGTGTTGTTCTTTCGCTCGCTTCTCTCTTATTTCTCCTCCTTCTCTCCCTCTCTCTGTGGCATGGACTAGAGCGAGGGGGGGGATGCTTGCTTGCTCGCCTGCCTGCCTGCCTTTGCTCGGGCTTCTGGAAGCTCCAGATCAGGCAAAACTTGCCCGCAAGTGACGCAATGCCTCTTTAGTTGTTGTTATGCAGAGCAGCTGGGACTGCGAGATCAAAGGAGAAACTAGAGAGGCCAGCTTAGGGGCAGAGCCTTAAAGTCTTCCCCTTCCCTCCCCTCTCTCTCTCTTTCACTCCCTCCCTCCCTCCCTTCCTCCATCCTTCCTCCACTCACTCACTCCCTCCCTCACTCACTCTTCCTCCCTCCCTCCTTTCCCCACTCACTCATTTCACTCCCATCGATTGCAAAGGGTGGAGAGGCAATAAAAAAGAAAGCTGGATTTGGGGTTTTTATTCATGTCAATTCAAACACGACCCACGTACATATCGATTGGTGCGATCGACTCGACTTGAACCGGACTTTTATTATAGGAAATCCTACAATAATCATTATTAATAATAATGAAAGAAACAGCTTTTCTCTGTGTGTGTCTCTCTCTCTCTCTCTAATCTTTAGAGATCTCCATTGTCATGGAGTGGAAGTCAATCAGCTATTGACTGATTGATTGATTGATTGACTGATTGATTGATTGATTGACACTCAAGGGCTGATTTCCCTGTATACAATCCTATACTTTAAACAAGTAGATGTACGGTACTGGTTCAATGAACAATTTTAATTCCCAATAAATATATATATACACACACACATATGTGTGTATAGTGCGTGTACTGTATATGCATTGGGGGGGAGGCAAATACATAAATAATTTACATTATTCACAAGTCATTTGGGTTAAAATTTATAAAGTTATAAGGGGGGAGGGGGGGCGAGAGGGAAATAGCCCCTTTACGAACAAAATGTTTCCCCCTCCCACACTCTAATTTTGCACTAAAACCTCTCCCTCTCTCTCTTCCCCCCCCCCCCCCCCCCAACCCATACCCCACCACACAGACACACACCATCCAATGATCAGCCCAGTTTATCCGTGGGATATTACATGCAAGCAATTCTGCCTTCCTTAAAACATGTGTGTGTGTGTGTGTGGTATAGACCCATATATACTCTCTCCCTCCCTTTCTCTCTCTCTCCCTATATATAGATATATATATAGAATTATTATATTTAAAACGAGCTTGCTCCGCTGGAACGCTTTAAGGATGGATTTTTTTTTCTCTCTCGTGTGTGTGTGTGTGTGTGTGTGGGCAAAACTTCCTAAATGTATGAGAAGGGACCTCCTTAGGCCGGTAGAAACAAGAGGAGAAGGTATTAGCATAACCAATCGCGAAAAAGATTGTTACCAGGGAGATTAGGGCTGTGCATCGATCACTCAGCCATCTAGTCCACTCCTTTTGTTCACATAAATGTAAGTGTGTGTGTGTGTTTGGGTGGGATGCTTGGAGCTCTGTGTGTGGTGTGTGTGTGTGTGTTGGAAGGGGTGGTGGGTGGGGAGAGAGTTTAGTGAGATCAGAGCTAGCAATCACCTTGATCCCGTATACATATGTCCCCTGTATCTCATCAAACATCAGTCAAGTCAGTCCTATCACCACCACCACCTAACCAGCAACCATCCCACCCACCCCAACACCCCCCCCCCCCCCCCCAGTCTGCGTGGGAGCCTGTAATGCATTTCTAAATACTGTAATAAAATAATAGATCTATACACATACATACAGATCCATCAATCAATCAATCAATCAATCAATCAACCGACCGAGCCCA